>OZ030397.1:17687276-17962276 GCA_964023965.1 Melinopterus prodromus
TTATCACGATATTTATCACGATATGTAAGAAATACTATAATTTCGTATTCTACCACCGCCATTAGCTACCATTACCTACCAATCGCGCGTGTGCGCGTGTGCGCGTGTGCGCGTGTGCGCGCGCGTGTGCGCGCGTGTGTGCGCGTGTGTGCGCGTGTGTGCGCGTGTGTGCGCGTGTGTGCGCGTGTGTGCGCGTGTGTGTGCGTGTGTGTGGGTGTGTGTGTGTGTGTGTGTGTAAACGATTTTTGTGACGACGATTCCGGAGAAACTACTAAAGGTATCGGAACGAAAGTTCATATTTAGAAGTTTTGTTACCAAACTTAGAGCTGTAAAGCTTTTGGTTGAAAGGGGTCCAAAGGAACTGGTAGTTTATTCTAAGCCTTTTTGAAAGATTTTTCAAATGAGCCGCCATTTCTGTAATTTTGACAAAATAGTTAATTAATAAATTAAAGTAGAAGAAATTTTGTATAATTTATGCCTATGACATTTTTTGGTATAATTAATAGTTTAGCTTCAAGAGCAAATTCTATTTGATCGAGATCGGTCGCATCTGCATTGATATGAAATTACATAGTAGCAGGGATTTTGACAAATATTTTTTTTGTGTTGTCACATTCGAAAACAGCTTATCTCATCACAGGTTGGAGAACCACTATGGAACGTTGCCGCTGTAGTGCGGCAAATTATAAAATACAAATTTCAAATAAAATAAGATCACCAATTTGATTGTTTGTTGATAAGAAATATCAACCCGTCTTTATATCTAATTCTAAAAACGATAAATTGCGAAAATTATAAATAAAGTATAGAGATGAGTGTAGTTTTATTTTAGTATGTTGGTAGGGATGTGTCATGAACAAATATAAATCTGACAGAATTTGAATTACCTTTTTAAGGTGCGTTTTCATTAGTGATAATGGCAGTGGTAGCAGACGCCGTTATAGTATTTCCAATAGAAAATTGCTAGTGACTCATGTTTATGTACATGCAAACTAATATGTGTCATTATCACGATATGTAAGAAATACTATAATTTCGTATTCTACCACCGCCATTAGCTACCATTACCTACCAATCGGAACGCACCTTTAAACTTGACGTTTCGTCAAAGTGGTACCAGCCTAGCATTTACTATACAGAAATCATTTATTTATTTTTTTTAAATACGTATTTCTTAAAAAGCAACACAATAAACGTTGATGTCGCTCCTGCCAAAAACTAGATATCGCGACTCGCTCACATGCGACGGCGACACTCCGCCTTCGGTGACGCGCCGCATGACCGCTCGTCGCGCTATTCCGTACTTTCGGCATTTGTGACATAAATAACTATTATTCTAATGATGTAGTGTAGGTAGTGTCAAATGCTGATGCTTTGACAATACCTACTGTCAATAGTATCAAAATATAGGTAGGTAGTGTCAAATGCTGATGCTTTGACAATACCTACGATTTATCTTAATAGAATAGATTCTCATGCAGCTAATCTATTAATTTTATATATTGTATGATAAAGTCATGTGCCTGGCCACATCAGACTTTTTATATTATTATTATTTTCATTAACTGAAAATAATGACAATTATGTATATCACTGATTTACAAAAATTGGTAGTAGCTTGTAGAAGCAAGCCCCAAATTTTCGACGAATTTTGATGGAAAGTAAATATGTAATAATTACTATGAAAAAAATAAATAAATTAAAATATGCGACCATCTAAAAGAACATATAGACAACAACAAAATTATTATTGTTAAAATTAGTCCTATGTCCAAAACTACTACAGATTTGAGATTTGAAAAAAAAAATATAGCGAAGTTTCGATAAATCAGCTATAGTTTCCGATAAAATAATTACAATATTCAATAAATAACAAAATGACTTAGGAATAACTGCACTTTATAATTATGTATTCTATTATAACGTGCTTAATGTATTTCTCACAGAAAATATGAAATATTTTAAATTACCAAAAAGCTTCCTTTTTAAACATAATGAACGACTTGACAACACCTGGAATGTGACAACGTGCATTGATTTGGCATGAGTTCGATGCAATGCATCGGGATGGCATCGGGCCGGCATTTTGCTTTTACGGTAATGTTTTGGGTAAGTGTTTAAGGGATTTTATGCAAATATTCCGAATTAATACAGAAGTTTGGTAATGGCAGATGACTTGACAGAAAGACATCTATCATTATTACTTTATCATACGCAGTATGACAACAAAAACGTTGATGTCACTCCTGCTGAAAACTACATAGCGCGACTCGCTCACATGCGACGACGACGCTCCGCCATCGGTGACGAGCCGCATCACCGCTCGTTGTGCTATTCCGTACTTTCGGCACTTGTGAGATAAACAACTATTATTCTGATGACAGTAGGTAGTGTCAAATGCTGATGCTTTGACAATACCTTCGATCGATACTACACACATAAAAATACGGAGTTGGATTTAACACCGATTCAACACCGCTATGGATCTCCCTCGCGACCGTTGGCGCATGGAGTTAAATCAGACGGAGTTGAATTTTTACAGAGCTCATTCACTCTTTTTATAGTTATTATTATTTGTAACGGAGTTGAAAATATATGTTTAGGGAAATGCAGGTTTACTCCTTTATAGACATAAAATAATCTCCCCGTGTGTCAAACTTCCGCGTTCCGGAGTGCAAAAGTTCTTCTGTAGTAGTGAAATACATCCGTGGAGATGTTACGTAACTCCTTTATTAGTGTTAAAATTACCCTGTTGCGGGGTACTTTTCTTTTATTGGCGAAATTATTCTTTCCCTAAAAGAGTTGTTTGTGTACGTAATGAAGTTAAATATGTACCAAATAGAGTTGTTTTTTTTCATAGTGGTTCTTATCTTTATTAGGAATATGACGGGGACCAGTAAAAATCAAAAACACATTTTAACAATTTATTTTTCGAAAAAAACAAGTAAATGAATATACATGTTTGCACAATACTCAATAAATAAAATACAGTTTATCCTAAATATAACAATAATCTCCGTATAAATATTAATAATAATAAATTAATAACTACTATCAAATATAACAGAGTACATAAAGTCTAGAGTACTTTCATTAATAACTAAGTACATATAATATAATTGGTAACTATATACATATCATTCGCATTATAAGGAATGTGTATAAGGATTTGTATTAACATCGTCATCCTCTTCGCCCGTCCTTATTACCAAAGTAATTCCTCGTTGACTGTGCCATATGAAGTCTACCAATAACTCCTTGTCGATTCCATAACTCGCGTCATCATAATACTTGATATCTTGATATTTTGTCTCTGCTATTTTAAATAGCTTGCCAACTGTACATAAAAAAAAGAAATATCTGCAGAATTGTTGTATTTTTGTATGTTGTAAGGCAAATAGAAAAATAAGAAAATAAAAAAACACGCATTGCCGGACAAAGGAATACACACTACTTCATAAAAAGAAAACAAACATCGACATGCATTCTGTAGGTACAATGCAGTGTCATACTCGGTATGAAGGTACCACAAATGCGGCAACAAACGTAGGTACTGCACATTTGACTAGCCGGTATCTTCACAAGCTTTTTTCTATAGTACATTAGTACATTAGTAGTGTGCGTAACATTTTTATAAACTACAAAATTATAAAAGCATGTGAGCACAACGAATAAGTAATGTACACGCATACATATGTGTACGTACATACATACATATGTAGTAATATAAGTAACTTACCTGTAGTATTAATTGTGTCGAAATTTAATACATCGTTGATAATTCTGACCCATTTTTTTATTTGTCCGTATTTAACTCGTATGAAAATACACTGCTCCATTTGAAATAATAATGTAAGTACTTACATATAAAATATTAAAAGTAATGGAAATGAAATTCACTCTCAACTGCACCCCGCAAACTTAGGAGTATAAGTGACAACCACAACACACTGCGAAGCAAACTGCAAACCGTCTTGGTGGCGACATGTTGACGCCTGTTGTTGTCAAACCGTAAGTTTTTGCCTTTACAGTATAAATTTTACCTTTTTGGAGATTATTCACTCCAAAACGGAGTTAGAAATTAATATTACACAGGGAATTAATGTTTACTTTTAGGAGTTTTATCACTCCGTCACAATGTTCAGTAATATCAACTCCAAAAAGTGTACTTTCTCTCATTTTGTCAGTTATTTCAACACCCTGCATGGTATTAATTTTCATTTCACAGCTCCAGTGAAAGTTTTCACCATTTCGGATATAAACTATTTTCAACTCCGTGCTGTGTAGTTAAATTAACTCCGATATTACGTATATCAACAACTTTTAGCACACAATCAACTGATTTTCGGAGAAAAAATCACTCTTTTTTGTGTACAACTAACTACTTGCAAATTCTCTCCGTAAAATTTTTATGTGTGTATTGACTATCAAAATATCTGTCAAATCCTGGCTAACTGGTTTAATTTTAATGCAGACACGATTTATCTCAGTCAAATAGATTCTCATGCAGGTAAACTATTAATTTTATATATTGTATGATAAAGTCATGTGCCTGGCCACATCAGATTTTTGACATAATAAAACCAACTTTCAATATTCTTAAGTAATTATGTAACGCGGCGAATTGTTCTGCGTGATTTGTTTGATATTCCGTATGGGTGGCGCCATCTATCGCTGTCTAGGGCAACTTGGTGGAGCTCGGCAGGAACTCGGCAGGGTGTGAAACGCTGCTAGCATCGGGTTTCCGCGCGCAAAATTGCCGAGGCCACGCCCCCGTCATTTACATTTAATTAGATCCCACGGTTTTTACTGTTTGGATTCACGGAATTTTGTCTTGCAAAATCGTTGTTCACTTTGTACTATAGTTCGCCGCTGTTACTTGGTTTAACTTTCCCTTGGTTTCCCTATTCCGACAGAAATTCTAGGTTTCCGTTTTTTCTGCGTTTCCGGCCGTTATTTTTCGTGGCCGTAGTGCGGCTTGCAGCGTGCTTTTCCGGCGTCTTGTCTTGTCAATCATCTTGGAGTGTACACGTGTGATAGATTTTTGGAAGCCCGTTGAGAATTATAGGAGAGGATTTTGGTAGTTTGGAGGTCCCCCTTATCGCCGTAGTGCGGATTTATCTCGACCAGGCTTCAACAGGTGTCCAGGTTGTTGATTTAGTGGAAATCTGGCCACCACGCCATTGTGCGGATTTAAACGAACTTCTATCACGTTCACGTAGGCCCAGTGTCCATCTATTTTTGGGTAAGCTCTCTTTAGATTCGATGAGATTGTCTGGTGGCAATTGGTGGGTCGATTCTACGACTATTTCCTCTTTTTAGGCACCTAATACGAGGCCGGAGACCCCTCGAACGTTCGTAGTCACCTAGCACGAAGCGAGAGACCCTTCGTAAGTCAGTAGTCACCTAATACGAGGCCGGAGACCCCTCGAACGTTCGTAGTCACCTAGCACGAAGCGAGAGACCCTTCGTAAGTCAGTAGTCACCTAATACGAGGCCGGAGACCCCTCGAACGTTCGTAGTCACCTAGCACGAAGCGAGAGACCCTTCGTAAGTCAGTAGTCACCTAATACGAGGCCGGAGACCCCTCGAACGTTCGTAGTCACCTAGCACGAAGCAAGAGACCCTGCGTAGGTCCTTCGACATCTAGTACGAGACCTTTTCGAAGTATATCGAGTCGGAGTTGGTGGCACCGTGACGGGACCGGCACGTGCGGTGATTATTATCCGTCGTGGAGGATCCAACGCTAGCATCGGAGCGTCTGTAGGTGGCAAACAGTGTCTCGAAGCTCCGGATAAAGGTCAGAGGTCCTATATTTTTCCGATCAGCTGTGGCGGACGCTCGTTGTCCCTCGAAGGAGCAGGCAGCTCGTATATCTTTTTTTTTGGTTGTGCCTTTTGTTGATTAGTAGTTAGTATCGCTACGATTGTGTAATCGTTACCCGTCGAGGAGCCTTCCGCTCGCACACCTTTTTATGGTGGCGCATTTGATTAATATTAGATTCGTGTGGCTACGATTTAGTAATCGTTGTCCATTCCGGAGCCTTCAGCTCAGTGTTATTAATTGTTAAGTGTTTAATTATCCGAAGATATCGCTCGGACCATCGGTGCTCAACCCGTATGTGTTATTAATTACCTTTTTCTTTAATTTCGAGTTTGGTTTACGTACTCGTAATTTTGATTACCCGTTACAGTATTTATTTTTGTGGATTCTGAATTTAATTCGGATAACTGTTATCCACAGGTATAATTTCCTTTGATCGTTCAAGATTTTTAACGGAAGCCGTTAGTGGCTTCGGAGTTTATTTTATTTTCTCATTTGGGCGTAGCCAAGTTGAGTGCCGATGGGAATTTAATTTTCTTTTGGGACGGATTGCCCCCATATACGCTTGCCGAGTTGAGTTTTATTCTTGTTATCAACTTTTCAACATCGACGCCGGGTGCAATAATTTTCTGGGGATTTTACCCAAATCTACAGCGAGTCGCGGCGCGGTTTGGCCAAGCTTCGTGTCGGTCGCTATTATTTCTTTTTTTTTTTTGGTACGATTTGCGGTTTGGGCTCGAAGCCCTTGAGCGAGTTGAATTGTTTGACATTTATTCCTTTCTTTTGTTATTTTGCTTTGTGTGCATACTAACGTGTATGCAAGGCGTGGGCGTATCCTCGGAGTGGTACTTTTGGCTGTACCAAGATTTATTGTGTACCTGTATACCGATGCAAATTATATTGGTGATTTTCTCGTTGCCGGTTGGAGGCTAATAAATTGGTTGAAGATACATTTACTTTGCCTGTTCCCTGTGTTGCCTTTATTTCAGCTGCACTTTCGCAGTCGAGTGCTGTTTCTCCAACGGATTAAGACTGACGTGGCGCCCTAGAACATCGTATCAAGGAACCGTTTGGTTACTGTCCCACGACCACCTCCCTGGTTGGCCGGAGCATCCGGGAGAAACGCATGAGCAGCACAGGTTTGGTAGAAGTCGAGGTATTTTGGTGTTTCTTCGGCAACTTTAGGTCTTTGGTATTTTTTTGTGAAAAAAAAGGCGTTACATTGGCGCCCAACGTGGGGCCCTTAATCATTAATTAGGAGGAGCTAATTGGGTGGTGACCTATGCTGGTTGGGTTGTATATTTTTTTTTTCCCTCTCCTTTTTTTTCTCCCGCCTTGTTTTCAATCTTGGCCTTGTTTCGCTGATTGGGGACCTGGTCTCATTGGTTCGGGACTTGGTTTCATTTAGCTGGCCAGTGTGTGGTTTGAGTCCGTCACTATGTCCGCTCCCACCATGAAGTTACACCATCTGAAGAAGGATGAATTAGAATATGAGCTTCGTTCCCGCGGGATGGACCCCACCGAGATGACGGTGGTCGATATGCGGGCAAGTCTGAGGTCGCTGACCAGGTTGGAGCAGGCTCGACGCGCGGTTCGATACTCGGATTACGAGTTTGATGCCAAGAGGGACTTGGATGCCATTGCTGCGAAGTTTGAGGAATTGGATACCTTGGTGACGGGGTTGGGCGATGATCGGGTTAGTCCTGCGCATCAGCGATGTTGTTCGAGAGTGTTGCATTTGCTGGGCCGAGTGGGTGGAATTTCCACGGCGACCGGGGATGCTGAGGTCATCCGGGAGCGTAGTGCGTGGCTGGCGAAGGTGTCCGCGTTGCTGACTCGCTTGCGGAGGAGCCGACATCGTTCTCGGGATCTGGATGTGAGTGAGGGCTTGTTGGATACGGCGCTGGATGGCGAGGAGTCTGGTTCTAGTAGCGGCTCTGAGGTTGTGGAACCCGAGACCGCGGCGCGTGTCACCGGTGCGTCCCAATCGCCATTCCGGTCGAGGGATTACGTTGTCCCTGTCTATAAGTGGAATGTGCATTTCTCGGGTGACCCAAGGTCGATGTCCGTGATGGATTTTTTGGATCGAGTGACCGAGTTGCGGAGAGCGCGAGGATGTACCGAGGCAGATTTGTTCCGATCGTCGTTGGATTTGTTTCAGGGCAAGGCACTATTGTGGTATCGGTCGGCGATACGTAAGTGTAGCACGTGGCGGGAGTTATCAGATCTTCTGATGAAGCACTATTTGCCTCCGGACTATAAGAGTCGTCTGTTCCAGGAGATTATGGGTAGAACCCAGGGACTTCAGGAACCTATCGTCGAGTATCTCGCGTGCATGCAGGCTTTGTTTGACCGCTATGGGCGGATGTCTCGGGAGGTCCAACTGGACATACTAAAGAAGAATCTGGCACCCTTTTACCTTATGCAGTTGCCGTCAGTCCGTACCGTCGAGGAGTTGGAGACCGAATGCTTGCAGCTGGAGACAAAGAAGTATCGAGCCGATCATTACCATGCACCTCCTAGGAAGAGTCGGGAATGTGTGGAGCCCGAGTTGGCCTGTCTTTATTCCTGTTCGGAGACTGCCGCCGTGTCGTCGCCTGCCGTTCGACCCCCACCGGGGGCGCGACAACTGGAGTGTTTCCGTTGCCGCAAGGTTGGTCATTTCGCCCGGGATTGTCGACTGAAGCAGGGTGGCATTTGGTGTTATCGCTGTGGGCAGCCGGATGTTACGACAAATACTTGCCCTAAGTGTTCGCCGCGGTCGGAAAACCCCGATCGGAGGGCCTGAGTGGTCGTCAGCCACCCTCCCAGCATTCTTCCCGGACCAAGGACCCTGCCCATAAAATACTTATAGACTATATAATTTCCCACGCTTCCGGTGATTGCCGACCGTACTTGAACGTTTCCATTTTGGGGCAGAATATGCTCGGCCTCTTGGATTCTGGAGCAACCCATACGATTGTTGGGGACTCCGGATATCGACTGTTGCTGGCTCTGGGACTGACTTTGGACTGTGCTTCGCGACGGAGTTGCGCTGTGGCGAACGGGGAGGTTTGCTCCTCATTGGGCACCGTGGCCGTCCCTTTCACTCTGCTGAATAAAACTCGCCTGTTGAATGTTATGGTGGTTCCTTCCCTTCCCCATAGGCTGATCCTAGGTATGGATTTCTGGCGGGAGATGGGTATTGTCCCGGATCTTCGGCAGGACGTCTGGCGATTCGGCGAGGAGTTGGCCGATCTTTGCGACGTGCAGGCTGGTGACGAGCTAACGCAGGCGCAGCGTACTGCCTTGGATGAGTTGGTCGGTCGGACCTTTCCGTCGGTGGGATCTTGCCCGCTGGGTACGGTTACGTCCGTAGAGCATGAGATTGTCACGGATTCCCCTCCCATAAAGCTTAGATACTATCCTGTTTCGCCCGCCAAGCAGAGGATCATTGATGAGGAGCTGACAAAGTTGCTGGAGCAGGGAGTGGTAGAGCCTTCCAGGAGCGCGTGGTCGTCCCCTGTTCTTCTCGTCCCGAAGAAGGACCGAAGTTACCGTTTCTGCATTGACTTTCGGCGCCTCAATCAGGTTACTAAGAAGGACGCGTATCCTTTGCCCTACATTTCTTCTATTTTAGACCGTCTCCGAAACGCCCGGTACCTGAGCTCATTGGATATTAAGTCGGCCTACTGGCAGGTGCCTGTCGCAGCCTCCTCAAGAGAGTTTACGGCTTTCACGGTTCCCGGACGCGGCCTGTTCCAGTTTCGGCGGATGCCGATGGGGTTGACCAACGCCCCGGCCACTTGGCAGCGGTTGATTGACGGTATTTTGGGAGCAGATTTGGAGCCCCATGTGTTGGTTTACCTGGACGATATTGTGGTGATCTCCCCGGACTTCGACACCCATCTCACGATACTGGAGAAGGTTTTGGATCGGCTACGGACTGCCGGCTTGACAGTTAGCCGGGAGAAGTGCCAATTCTGCCGACCACAACTTAAGTACTTGGGATACATCGTGGACCGGCATGGACTCCGCGTAGATCCGGAGAAGGTAGAGGCCATCTTAAATATTCCCGCCCCGCGAACGGTGTCGGAGGTTCGTCGCTTCGCCGGGATGGCTAGTTGGTACCGACGCTTTGTACCCGATTTCGCTTCCGTAATGGCACCTCTTACCCAGCTTACCCGGAAGGGCGTAAAATTTGACTGGACTCCGGAATGTGATCGGGCTCTGACCTCCGTGAAGCAGTATTTGGTGACGGCGCCTATTTTAACGTGTCCTGATTTCGAGCGGCCTTTTACTTTGCAGACAGACGCCTCCGCATATGGTCTCGGTGCCGTCCTCACACAACGCCTTGAGGGTGAGGAAAAAGTGATTGCCTTTCTGTCACGCTCTCTGACTTCCCAGGAGAGGAATTACTCTACCACTGAACGTGAGTGCCTAGGCGTGATTTGGGCCGTGGAGAAGCTGCGCCACTACCTGGAGGGAACGAGATTCACGGTGGTTACCGACCATGCTTCGCTCGTTTGGCTGAATCGTCTGAAGGACCCGACTGGTCGTCTGGCAAGATGGGCCGTGAGGCTACAGCCTTTCGACTTTGACATTGTGCATCGTAAGGGACGTGATTTGGTTGTCCCGGACTGTTTGTCTCGAGCGGTGCCCGTGTTGACGGATGCCGTGCACCTCGTCCCCGCTGGATTCGACTTTTCCTCGACAAAGGACCCTTGGTATCTTGGCATGATTGCCCGCGTCGAGAGAGCTTTGCACCGGTATCCGCAGTGGCGAGTCGAGGGGGGCTTGCTGTACAAGCATGTTCGGTCGGCGCATTTGGGTGTGTCGGACGTGGGCGAGGAGTGGAAGTTGGTGGTTCCGGGGGATCGTAGGGCTGCACTGTTGGGTCGGTACCATGATGACCCTCGAGCAGGTCATGTTGGTGGATATAAGGTGTATTGGCGACTTCGAGAGCGCTACACGTGGCCTAAGATGTATGTAGACGTTGCCAAGTATGTCCGGCGTTGTGGAGTATGTGCGGCGCAGAAGCCGGAGCAGCGAGCCCCGGCGGGATTGATGGGTACACGCCCGGACGTGTCCCGGCCCTGGCAGATGGTGAGCCTCGATTTTGTGGGCCCATTGCCCCGATCCTCGCGAGGAAATACCTCGATCCTGGTGGTCAGCGACTACTTTAGTAAGTATGTATTACTGTTTGCGCTTCGGTCCGCTACGGCTAAGAGTTTGACCCGACTTCTGGAGGACCATGTTTTTTTGGTTTACGGAGCCCCCCAGTTTTTGATATGCGACAACGGCGTCCAGATGAGGAGTAAAGAATTTCGATCTTTGTGTGCATCGTATGGCACCAGGATATCCTACACTCCGCTGTATTACCCTCGGGCCGACCCTGTTGAGCGAGTCAATCGTGTAGTCAAGACCATGTTGGGTTGTTATGTCAAAGACAACCAGCGACGATGGGATGACTATTTGGGTCCGATTGGCTGCGCTATTCGAGCCTCGCGAAGTGAGACCACGGGGTACTCGCCCTTTTATGTTAACTTCGGCCGTCATTATGTGGGTTGTGGTCGCACTTTTGAGCAGGTTCTCACTCCAGATGCTGCGCCTCCGGATGTTCCTGCGCGCATCGAAGGATTTCAACAGTTGTTTCAGCGAGTTCGCAAGCAGCTTGCGTCGGCGCAGGAGCGACATCGACGGGTTTACAATTTACGCAGGCGCCCCGTCCAGTACGTCGTTGGCCAATCGGTTTGGCGTCGCAATAAGGTCCTGTCCAGTGCGGCAAATTTTGTTAATGCTAAGTTGGCAGCTAAATTCGTTGGACCTTTTCGCGTAAGGAAAAAGTTGGGTTCCTGGACGTATGAGTTGGAGAGTGAGGATGGTGCTTCGAAAGGCGTATGGCATGTCCAAGATCTTAAGCCGGCCTATGAGTTGGATGAGGCTCGGTAAAACACCAGCGCTCTGTGTTCCGGGGCTTACAGAATACGGACACGGCGAACCTGCCACCAGTAAGAGTCTGGTAAAAGGCCACGGAAGACTTCCACCTACCATCATCTCTTGTAGGGATCGGGAAAGGGAGCGTCTCACAATGCGTGAGGACTCCTCATCGTTGCAAAACGATTTCGGCTAGGTTGTTAGCTTTGTCGTCATTTTGACGTTATACTTCGGTTGGCGGTATTTCGGTTGATTGGCCGTCTTCCTTAGTTTTGGGATTTCTCTGTTTGTTAGTACCACCACCCCAGGGGTTTGTTCTGGTGTCCCCTGGGTTTTTGTCTTGCTTATCGTAGTTTCTTTTTGTTGTTGGGTGGTACCCTTTTTGTTGAGAGCTGTGGTCAGCTCTATTTTTTGTTTTCGGGGCGCGAGTCGTCGGTGCCTGGTGTTGGGGTTGTGCGGTGGCAGCAGTGGTGAGTTCCTTGGTTCCTGTCCCTATGTGTTATTGCTGGTTTCCAGTGCTGTCGATGGGTACGAACGAGGTTTGATGCACTTTTCCGCATCTTACGCAACTGCCCGTCCCTTCCTTCTTTTGTGTTGTCCTCTCCCTATACCTTTTCCCCTCCCTACTGTTGTCGTTGCACCGCCTTGGCATCTGGTGCTGGCCCCTCAAGCTTTTTTATTGCTTGGTAGTTGAGTTGTTGGTGTGGAGGCATCGTTGGACACACGGGTTTGCAGTTTGATGCGTTCGGTTCGCTCCTTTGGATCTGGGTCGGAAACTTTCGTGGAAATTTTCCTCTGTGAGAGGAGAGGGGGAGTGTAACGCGGCGAATTGTTCTGCGTGATTTGTTTGATATTCCGTATGGGTGGCGCCATCTATCGCTGTCTAGGGCAACTTGGTGGAGCTCGGCAGGAACTCGGCAGGGTGTGAAACGCTGCTAGCATCGGGTTTCCGCGCGCAAAATTGCCGAGGCCACGCCCCCGTCATTTACATTTAATTAGATCCCACGGTTTTTACTGTTTGGATTCACGGAATTTTGTCTTGCAAAATCGTTGTTCACTTTGTACTATAGTTCGCCGCTGTTACTTGGTTTAACTTTCCCTTGGTTTCCCTATTCCGACAGAAATTCTAGGTTTCCGTTTTTTCTGCGTTTCCGGCCGTTATTTTTCGTGGCCGTAGTGCGGCTTGCAGCGTGCTTTTCCGGCGTCTTGTCTTGTCAATCATCTTGGAGTGTACACGTGTGATAGATTTTTGGAAGCCCGTTGAGAATTATAGGAGAGGATTTTGGTAGTTTGGAGGTCCCCCTTATCGCCGTAGTGCGGATTTATCTCGACCAGGCTTCAACAGGTGTCCAGGTTGTTGATTTAGTGGAAATCTGGCCACCACGCCATTGTGCGGATTTAAACGAACTTCTATCACGTTCACGTAGGCCCAGTGTCCATCTATTTTTGGGTAAGCTCTCTTTAGATTCGATGAGATTGTCTGGTGGCAATTGGTGGGTCGATTCTACGACTATTTCCTCTTTTTAGGCACCTAATACGAGGCCGGAGACCCCTCGAACGTTCGTAGTCACCTAGCACGAAGCGAGAGACCCTTCGTAAGTCAGTAGTCACCTAATACGAGGCCGGAGACCCCTCGAACGTTCGTAGTCACCTAGCACGAAGCGAGAGACCCTTCGTAAGTCAGTAGTCACCTAATACGAGGCCGGAGACCCCTCGAACGTTCGTAGTCACCTAGCACGAAGCGAGAGACCCTTCGTAAGTCAGTAGTCACCTAATACGAGGCCGGAGACCCCTCGAACGTTCGTAGTCACCTAGCACGAAGCAAGAGACCCTGCGTAGGTCCTTCGACATCTAGTACGAGACCTTTTCGAAGTATATCGAGTCGGAGTTGGTGGCACCGTGACGGGACCGGCACGTGCGGTGATTATTATCCGTCGTGGAGGATCCAACGCTAGCATCGGAGCGTCTGTAGGTGGCAAACAGTGTCTCGAAGCTCCGGATAAAGGTCAGAGGTCCTATATTTTTCCGATCAGCTGTGGCGGACGCTCGTTGTCCCTCGAAGGAGCAGGCAGCTCGTATATCTTTTTTTTTGGTTGTGCCTTTTGTTGATTAGTAGTTAGTATCGCTACGATTGTGTAATCGTTACCCGTCGAGGAGCCTTCCGCTCGCACACCTTTTTATGGTGGCGCATTTGATTAATATTAGATTCGTGTGGCTACGATTTAGTAATCGTTGTCCATTCCGGAGCCTTCAGCTCAGTGTTATTAATTGTTAAGTGTTTAATTATCCGAAGATATCGCTCGGACCATCGGTGCTCAACCCGTATGTGTTATTAATTACCTTTTTCTTTAATTTCGAGTTTGGTTTACGTACTCGTAATTTTGATTACCCGTTACAGTATTTATTTTTGTGGATTCTGAATTTAATTCGGATAACTGTTATCCACAGGTATAATTTCCTTTGATCGTTCAAGATTTTTAACGGAAGCCGTTAGTGGCTTCGGAGTTTATTTTATTTTCTCATTTGGGCGTAGCCAAGTTGAGTGCCGATGGGAATTTAATTTTCTTTTGGGACGGATTGCCCCCATATACGCTTGCCGAGTTGAGTTTTATTCTTGTTATCAACTTTTCAACATCGACGCCGGGTGCAATAATTTTCTGGGGATTTTACCCAAATCTACAGCGAGTCGCGGCGCGGTTTGGCCAAGCTTCGTGTCGGTCGCTATTATTTCTTTTTTTTTTTTGGTACGATTTGCGGTTTGGGCTCGAAGCCCTTGAGCGAGTTGAATTGTTTGACATTTATTCCTTTCTTTTGTTATTTTGCTTTGTGTGCATACTAACGTGTATGCAAGGCGTGGGCGTATCCTCGGAGTGGTACTTTTGGCTGTACCAAGATTTATTGTGTACCTGTATACCGATGCAAATTATATTGGTGATTTTCTCGTTGCCGGTTGGAGGCTAATAAATTGGTTGAAGATACATTTACTTTGCCTGTTCCCTGTGTTGCCTTTATTTCAGCTGCACTTTCGCAGTCGAGTGCTGTTTCTCCAACGGATTAAGACTGACGTGGCGCCCTAGAACATCGTATCAAGGAACCGTTTGGTTACTGTCCCACGACCACCTCCCTGGTTGGCCGGAGCATCCGGGAGAAACGCATGAGCAGCACAGGTTTGGTAGAAGTCGAGGTATTTTGGTGTTTCTTCGGCAACTTTAGGTCTTTGGTATTTTTTTGTGAAAAAAAAGGCGTTACAATTAGTTAATTAATTTTAAGTATAATTTTAATAATTCAAATTATAAATGAACGAAAGAAGAAACCAAAATGTTTTTTTCTCTAGAAAGTAGAAAGTAATAAGTTCTATATGGTCTTATTGGTTTTCTCTGTTCCTTCAGAAGTTGGAGACGTTCAAAATAAGATATTGTTAAATTCAAACGTCTGTAACTTTTTAATGAATTGAAAAAGTAATTTGCTTTCTGAAAAAATATTTTGCAGAAGAAACGTGGGACAGCCTGTATATATTATTGCTATAATTTTAATTATTTTAGTTGTCAAGCATGTATTGGATCTCATGAAAAATAATTGAAATTATAACTGCTGTAAAGTAGATACAGATATATTTCCATTGTCCTTCATACAAAAGACATTCTCCGTCCTAAATATAAATTTAAATTAAATTTAGAGAGTTTATTTACATTTAGTGAATATATTTTAATATTACAGTTCTGAAAGTCTATATTCAGTGATAGTCCTTGGTAACAAGATGATTTGTGCTTTTACTTACTTACTTAAGCTTGTCATCCCACTGCTGGGCAAAGGCATTTGCTTACGTAATTAATATGTGTATTAGATAAAATAAATTTAAATAATGTCGTGATATTACGCAATATCTTAAAATGAGATTTTGGTATCATATTATCAATTTTCATGTTTATTAATATTATTATAAAAGTAATTCTATATTTAATTAAATTCACTACTCGTAAACTTAACTGTAGTGGTCATATTACATTTATTACATTGCAATGAAGGTATCACATTAAGGAAAAGATCGGACACGCTCAAAATAAACTAAATCCCGTTACATTACATCCATCGAAAAACCACCTCGTGACGGACAACTTTTTGCGAAGCGGCCGGGTCGAGGGAATATATAACCGAATATATAACCGACATACTATTTTCAAATCCTGCGATAGCGATACGAACATACTTATTTCCATTCGTACTTTTTATGTGTGTACATTAGGGTGACCAACTTTTTCAGTTGCCAAATCGGGACGCTTGGGGATCGGGGTTGGGTTGGGTTGGGTTAGTGGAATACATTAAACAAAACGTGCTGAACTATAAACAAATTATACCTTTGGGTAAATTGACAACAGCAAATGTTTACCATGACCTATAATATACGTCTTCACTTTCAATAAAAGAAAAGAAGCTTAAGAGATAACAATATAAATAAAACAAACATTCGTTAACTTTCACTAGTTAAAACAAAAAAAGAAACATAACACAACATAAATCAAACACAATAATTCTACAATTTTTACAAATTGTACCACAAGAACCTAACTTAAAACAACATTTTTATTATGATAGTATTTTTTAACTAAAAATAATCATTAAATAAACTGTATGCAAATATTAAAACATACCTATACCAGAATAAATATAAAATAAAACAAAATATAATAAAACTAAATAAAGTTTCTTTAACTTTTACAAATTGCACTATTACTTGACTCTATTCTTCCCGTCTAGATGTTCTCTTATTTTTTAAAAACATGTTCTCTCCTCTTCGTTCTTTACCGCCAAAATTGGTATTTGTACTGTCTGCTGCAATGAATCCATAATTTTATTGGACAATTCTTCTGCCGCCTCGCGAATAATTTCGTGAATATTTAAAATATTTATTTGAATACGTTGTTGGACATCAAAATATCTAACCAGGAGAGGGAGTATTTTTATGCCTGTGGGCTAGATGTGTCAGGAAATATTGTCACGAAATTGTATTTCCTCACATTTCGTCTCAACTCTTTCTTTACTAGAGGATAAAACACATTTGTTATACTTGCTTCAGTGTTATTCGTATGAGACACATCTTCTTTTCAAACATTTACGTTAGAAGTTTTGACGTGCAGTCTATTAATCGAAAATTGTGGTTGTGATACAGACAGTGGTATGCGTATGTGCCTTCTTTGCAAGCCAAAATCTTTTCTGGTTCCCCTATTGTTACGGCTCTAAAACAAGTATTTAATTTTGATGAACTTGCTACATCATGCATTGCTTCTGTTTATTCGATGTATGTTTTGCAATATCGTTTCGGCGACCTCCGCCGATATAAAACTGCATTTTAGTTCTGATTGGGAATTAGGCCTAGTAATTTTCATAAAAAGAAAATTGTTTTTGTATGTTGTCATTGAACATGCCTTTGCGTTTTCTTTCTTTGTATTCCATATTGTTGGAAGAAATTAATCTAGATAGAAGAAATCCCAAGAACTGAATAAAATAAATCGGTAATATATATTTTTCTTTTTCATTCGAAATTGCTAGAATCTTAATATCTGTGATTTGCTATGGCGCATTTTATGAATACCAACAAATGTGTAAAATAGAAATCATAACATAACAAAAATATGTTTTGTATTGACTGATTGAATTTGAAAATCAAAAAATTAAAAATGATCCAACGCGACCTGGCCACTAACTCTTACCCCGCCCAAACGACTCCACAAAAGACTGACATGCGTTTTATTTAAGTCAGATTAGATTTTTATTATAAGTAACTTACAAGTTTTCGCAATATGCACCGTTTGTACACCGTTACAAGGACTCGATTGTCACCCACCAACCGGCTATTCACTACGCGTGTTCATATAATTATTATGGTCGCTAAGGTTGCGCTTAAAATTTGTCAACCCTTCTTTCAGATAATAATTGGGAATATAATTTATGTTCATGGATATCTTGGAAATTCGAATTGTATTACAAAATCCTGGACATAAGGATAAAATTTTCAAAAATCGGGACAACATTTTGGACGCTTTACGAGTCGGGACGGGACGGGTAGTTAAAATTTGGGACTGTCCCGCCCAAATCGGGACGGTTGGTCACCCTAGTGTACATACCATTAGTAAAACCACATTTAGAAAACCACAATGGGAACCGTCAAATTAATTCATCAAAAACTACCACAACTAGCTACCACCAAAAGCAAATACAACGTTCCAAGTTTTCTAATTTAGCGTATCAAACAAGCTACTTTGCATTTTCGATTACGATATCACCGATTATAACTGCAGCCAGCGCACCAAGCTGACGATGTAGATATTACCCGAACTACACTCGGAGGGCGGTTTAATTAGTGAAATGCACACCGCGTACTCGGCGTTTATTTAATATAGAACAAAAATTGCCAGCCCGTATAATGTTACGAGATTGTTTCGCCAAAGCAGTGGTTAATATCGAGTCTGTCGGGGTCTGATAATTCAATTTACGCATGGTTTGGTACAAAAATCGCTTTCAATTCGGTGAACTTGTTAATATAAGATGGATATCCTTGAAATATGAAGATGAATTGGAATGACAGCACAGGGACGACAACGTAAGGGTACAAAAGCGTGCATAATTGTGTACTTGGCCCATTACTGGAAGACCCTGACTCGAGATACCAGCAATGTTCGTATACAGAGTAAAAATATTCAAAAAATATCAAATTTAAATATTTGTTGAGAAGTTGAGTTGGCAATGCACAATTACATATATATTCCTTGAACTCTTCTACCCTAGAAGGCAGCGTTTCTCAACTTTATCTCCTTGTGGTTTGTTTAGAAAGTTAATGCTACTTTGAGTAAAAAGTGTCATACACAGAAAAAAAATTGTGAAGTAATTTCACACTATCTAGTAAACAGCTACATGTCCGTAAATAAACGCAGTTGAGTTGTAAAAAAACTCATCCACTGTGAAATATACGTAATTTTTCTGTGAAATTGCCAAAATATCCTGAAATATCACAGAGGCATATTGTAAAAAGTACAGCAGTAGGTATGCGCGTATCAAATAACCAGAAATGTTCAGTTACTATATGTTAGTAAAAGAACAACAAATAACTGCGAATTATTCTTTTACTTTTGCTATAATCTAATATACAGTATCTCCACGGATCGAGTTACAAAGAGGAACAAAAATGTTACAACAAAGGCAGAACACAAACAATAACCATTGTTTAGGCCAGTAATTAAATATTGGCCTAAATTTGATTATTTGTTGTGCGAGGTTGATATCTTATATGTAAAAGACTATTTCGGTCTAGTTTCGTTTTTGTTGGACCAGCTGTACCCGGTATATAGTTGAACCTGGTTGACATTGGAAGTGGTTTTCGAGGGAAACAGCTGGTCTAGGTCCTAGGTGACTTTTCGGCCGCTTCATTCACTTGAAAATATTCGTGAGAGCAAGTTGTCATTATGTTCGACGATTTATTGAAGAGATTTAGCTTATTCGTTGGTGATAGATATTTGGTCTACTTGAGTGTTTAGTATTGGTCTATATTGATCTAGTTGGTATTTATTCGTTTTATTTTATACGTGATTGGTCTTGTATTGGATATTTACTTGTAATTTAGTCTAGCAACGTGGGAATTGAACGTTTTGATCGTTCATCGTTAGTTGTTTATGTGCTAATTGTCTTGAGTATACAGTCCACTGTGGTTTTGTTGTTTTTATCGCCTTTGGCGAAAACATTTGGTCCAGTCGAGCCGTGGATACGGTCAGCTATTGGGAGTTAATTCTATTTTGATATTTTTGTGTTGCTGGTGAATTTGGATATTTTTTAGTTGAGTTATCGGTGAATAGGAGGTTTTTGTTTTTGGTTTGATTATTTTTTGGATTTATAATCCATTGTTTTCGTGTACATAAAGTATTGGAGTTTTTTTTATTTTTTTACTTTATCATACGCAGTATGTAAAGTATTGTAATCGTGCCGAAAAAAAAATTTGAGATTTTAGCGGAAATAGGTCTTTTTGGGTCCCCTGAACATTTTTGACCAAGGTACAAAAAAATGTCTGTGTGTGTGTGTGTGTGTGTGTGTGTGTGTGTGTGTATGTGTGTAAATGATTTTTGTGGCGACGATTCCGGCGAAACTACTGAAGGTATCGGGACGAAAGTTCATATTTAGAAGTTTCATGACCTAACTTAGAGCTGAAAAGGTTTTGGTTCACAAGGGTCCAAAGGAACTGGTAGTTTATTCTAAGCCTTTTTGAAGGATTTTGGAAATGAGCCGCCATTTCTGTAATTTCGACAAAATAGTTAATTAATAAATTAAAGTAGAGGAAATTTTGAATAATTTATGCCTATGACATTTTTTGGTAAAATTAATAGTTTAGCTTTTTAGTTTATTCTAAGCCTTTTTGAAGGATTTTGGAAATGAGCCGCCATTTCTATAATTTCGACAAATTAGTTAATTAATAAATTAAAGTAGAGGAAATTTTGAATAATTTATGCCTATGAAATTTTTTGGTAAAATTAATAGTTTAGCTTCAAGAGCAAATTCTATTTGATCGAGATCGGTCGCACCTGCATTGATATGAAATTACATAGTAGCCAGGATTTTTACAAATATTTTTTTGTGTTGTCACATTCGAAAACAGCTGATCTCATCAGAGGTTGGAATACCTACCACTATGGAACGTTGCCGTTGTAGTGCGGCAAATTATAAAATACAAATTTCAAATAAAGTAAGATCACCAATTTGATTGTTTGTTGATAAGAAATATCAACCCGTCTTTATATCTAATTCTAAAAACGATACATTGTGAAAATTATAAATAAAGTATAGCGATGAGTGTAGCTTTATTTTAGTAGGGATGGTAGGGATGTGTCATGAAGAAATATAAATCTGTCAGAATTGGAATTACCTTTTTATGGTGCGTTTTCATTAGTGACAATGGCAGTGGTAGCAGACGCCGTTATAGTATTTCCAATAGAAAATTGATAGTGACTCATGTTTATGTACATGCAAACTAATATGTGTCATTATCACAATATGTAAGAAATACTATAATTTCGTATTCTACCACCGCCATTAGCTACCATTACCTACCAATCGGAACGCACCTTTAAACTTGACGTTTCATCAAAGTGGTACCAACCCAGCATTTACTATACAGACATCATTTATTTTTACTTTATCATACGCAGTATGTAAAGTATTGTAATCGTGCCGAAAAAAAAAAATTGGGATTTTAGCGGAAATAGGTCTTTATGGGTCCCCTGAACATTTTTGACCAAGGTACAAAAAAATGTCTGTGTGTGTGTGTGTATGTGTGTGTGTGTGTGTGTGTGTGTGTGTGTGTGTGTGTGTGTGTGTGTGTGTACCCAATTTTTGTTAATTCATTTCCGGAGAAACTACTAAAGGTATCGGCACGGAACTTCATATTTAGAAGTTTCATGACCAAACTTAGAGTTGAAAAGCTTTTGGTTCAAAAGGGCCCAAAGGAACTGGGTGTTTACTCTAAGCCTTTTTCAAGGATTTTTGAAATCAGCCGCCATTTCTGTAATTTCGTCAAAATAGTTAAATAATAAATTAAAGCAGAGGAAATTTTGAATAATTTATGCCTATGACATTTTTTGGTAAAATTAATGGTTTACCTTCAAGAGCAAATTCTATTTGATCGAGATCAGTCGCATCTGCATTGATATGAAATTACATAGTAGCCAGGATTTTGACAAATATTTTTTGTGTTGTCACATTCGAAAACAGCTGATCTCATCAGAGGTTGGAGAACCACTATGGAACGTGCCGCTGTAGTGCGCAAAATTATAAAATACAAATTTCAAATAAAATAATATCACCAATTTGATTGTTTGTTGATAAGAAATATCAACCCGTCTTTATATCTAATTCTAAAAATGATACATTGAGAAAATTATAAATAAAGTATAGCGATGAGTGTAGTTTTATTTTAGTATGTTGGTAGGGATGTGTCATGAACAAATATAAATCTGTCAGAATTTGAATTACCTTTTTAAGGTGCGTTTTCATTAGTGATAATGGCAGTGGTAGCAGACGCCGTTATAGTATTTCCAATAGAAAATTGCTAGTGACTCATGTTTATGTACATGCAAACTAATATGTGTCATTATCACGATATGTAAGAAATACTATAATTTCGTATTCTACCACCGCCATTAGCTACCATTACCTACCAATCGGAACGCACCTTTCGTCAAAGTGGTACCAACCTAGCATTTACTATACAGAAATCATTTATTTTTTTAAATACGTATTTCTTAAAAAGCAACACAATAAACGTTGAAGTCGCTCCTGCCAAAAACTAGATAGCGCGACTCGCTCATATGCGACGGCGACACTCCGCCTTCGGTGACGCGCCGTATCACCGCTCGTCGCGCTATTCCGTACTTTCGGCATTTGTGACATAAATAACTATTATTCTAATGACGTAGTGTAGGTAGTGTCAAATGCTGATGCTTTGACAATACCTACGATTTATCTGTATAGAATAGAATCTCATGCAGCTAAACTATTAATTTTATATATTGTATGATAAAGTCATGTGCCTGGCCACATCAGATTTTTTTTTAATATACGTATTTCTTAAAAAGCGACACAATAAACGTTGATGTCGCTCCTGCCAAAAACTAGATAGCCGACTCGCTCATATGCGACGGCGACACTCCGCCTTCGGTGACGCGCCGCATCACCGCTCGTCGCGCTATTCCGTACTTTCGGCATTTGGACATAAATAACTATTATTCTAATGACGTAGTGTAAGATGCTGATGCTTTGACAATACCTACGATTTATCTCAATAGAATAGATTCTCATGCAGCTAAACTATTAATTTTATATATTGTATGATAAAGTCATGTGCCTGGCCACATCAGATTTTTTAAATTAAATTTCTTTCAATATGGCGGACAAGTCCAAGGAGCAAAAATTAAAGGTTCTAATTGGAAAAAAAGAATTTTATTTTACCAGGCTACAAAATTTGTATGACTGCACTAAAAATTTGCAAGATCCAAAGCAGGTAAAGGTATTTGAAGCACGACTAAAGACATTGCCTGAAACAAAATCACTATTCTTGGAAATAATTGATCATATCAACACACTTAAATCAAGTATTGAGGAAGAATATGTTCCGGATTTTGCAGTGCTTGGGGCGTTTGATGATATGTATTGTCAGATTCTTTCCATCGCTGATACAGTTTGTCCAAACCAAACGACTACCGCTCCTGCGCTTGCAGCGGATGCAACCAAGCCTGCTAAATCTATCCCACGTTTACCAAAGTTGGAACTTCCTTCATTCTCAGGTGACTTGAGAGAATGGCCAATCTTTTATGAATGTTTTCGATCGCTTATTCATCAAAATGAGACTTTGTCGCCGGTCGACAAAGTGCACTATCTAGTTGGCTCGTTGTCTGGTAAAGCATTAACGCTATGCAGTGGAATACCTCCAGTGGGCGCTAATTATGATATTCTTTGGCAGTCATTGATCGATAGATATCAGGATGAGCGTATTCTCGCTAATTATTATTTGGAGCATATGCTTAATGTAAAGTCAGCCAGTGCTTCCTCGTATAAGTTTTTGAGTAACTTTTTGGACGTATTTGACAGTTCGTACAATGCGTTGCGCAGACTGAAACTTCCTGACATTGCCGACTTTATTGTGTCCTATTTGGCTCTGAACAAGTTAGACCCAGACACTAGAAATCTGTTTGAAAATGCCTATAGGAAATCAGCAGTGCCAACTTACGGGGAGATTGTTACTTTTATTAAAGAGCAAACCAAAATTTACGAGAGATGTCGATCATCTATGTCCAGTGCAGGCACATCGGCACATAGGTCGCAGTCTAGTCATTCCTTTGTGGTGCAAGCAAATTATCAATGTGGCCTTTGTAAATGTAACAGTCATAACACTGTTAAATGTGCACAGTTGGTATCTCTACAACCTTACCAACGTTACAAGCTAATTAAAAGTAAGGGACTGTGCTACAATTGTTTTTCGTCACACACAGCGATAAATTGTCCCGAGGACTACAGTTGTCGGCTTTGTGATCGAAAGCACCACAGTTTGCTACATTTTGCAAAGCGCACCGGTGGGGATGATGTGAATGTTGTTCGGGATGGGTCCGATGCATCACCTGAGTCTACCGGTCATTCTAATAGCTTCCCAGGTGGTTCTAAGGGTGCTTCATCCAAGGATGATATCGCTCTGTGTTCTTCCACCATGTTAGTCGCTCCTTCTGAGCATAACATTGTTTTGTTGTCGACTGCCACCGTTTTTGTGATTGATAAGTTTGGGAAGCAGCATAATGTTAGGTTCCTGTTGGATTCGGGGAGTACCGGACATTTTTTGACTAACAGTTGTGCGCAGCGCTTGTCCCTAGATGTTAGAAGCAGTGCATCAGTTATTAGTGGCATTGGTGTGTCTACGAGTGACGTAATGGGTGTGTCGAAAGTAATTATTAGTTCTCGTATTAATCCCGATTACAAATATGCATTGGAAGTTTTGTTAGTAAATCGTATTACGGGTAAAAACCCCCAAATACCTATAAACAAAAGCTTATTGGGGTATTTGGATGGTTTAGCTTTGGCGGATACAACGTTTGACCACCCGGGTGAGATTGACGGAATTATTGGTGCTGAACTTTTTCCTCATTTGTTGGGTAGCGGAAAAGTTTGTGTGTCACCGGATCTTCCTGTAGCAGTGGAAACAACTCTGGGTTTTGTGGTTATGGGTTCTGCTCCATCGTTGATATCTCCGCTATCTTGGCAATCTTATTGTACCAACGTTGTGCCTGATTTGGAGCAGTTTATGACGAAATTTTGGGAATTGGAGTCCATACCTGAGCAGAAATTCTATTCCCCGGAAGATAAAGCATGCGAAGAATTGTACTCTTCGACAGTAGGTCGTGGGGTATCTGGGAAATACGTCGTGTCGCTACCATTTAAGGATGACCCCTCATTGTTGGGAGATTCCTATACTTTAGCTTTTAAGCGTTTTCGGTATTTGGAACAAAAGTTCGAAAGATTTCCTATCTATAAGAGACAATATTGTAAGGTAATTAACGAGTATTTGGCGGCTGGTTACATGTCGGAGGTCAAGGACGTCCATCCGTCATTACCATCGTATATAATACCTCATCATGGCATAGTTAAACAGGGTAGTAGTTCTACACCACTAAGGATAGTAATGGATGCTAGTGCAAAGTCGACTACATCTCGATCACTTAATGACCTTCTGTATGTTGGTCCTAAACTGCAGTCTGATGTTCTGGCGGTATGTTTGAATTTTCGGTTATTTCCTGTAGCTTTCACTGCGGATATTCGAAAAATGTATTGGCAGATATCTCTGTGCCGGGAACACCGTCGCTTTCAGAAATTATTGTGGAGGGAATCCATTGACGACCCGGTTAAGCAGTCTTTCCTTTTGCCAAAGAAGGATCATTTTGTAGATCTACTGATTGATCACTGTCACCGGAATAATCTACATACAGGTCCGCATTTAGTCACTTCAATTTTACGTCAAAGGTATTGGATTTTGTCGGCTCGTAGTGTTGTTCGATTTCGATTACAAAAATGTAATCATTGTTTCAAAATAGGTCCAAAGGCTACAAATCCTATAATGGGCAACTTGCCTTCACCACGGGTATTAGAAACCAAGCCGTTTGTTCATTGCGGCGTTGACTATGCCGGGCCCTTTCAGATTAGCTGGTCTCGAAGACGAGGTGTTAGAACTCAAAAGGCGTACCTTTGCCTTTTCATTCGTTTAACTACAAAGGCTCTGCATCTCGAACTTGCATCTGATCTGTCCACCGATACATTTTTAGCTGCTTTTAAGCGTTTTGTTGGACGTCGTGGACTTTGTTCCGTCATGTATTCGGATTGTGGGACAAATTTTATCGGGGCCAGGAATGAATTGAACTCGCTGTATAAGTTGGTCAGTTCAGAGGAATATATGACTAAACTCAGGGATGGATTGCTTGATTGTCACGTTGAATGGCGCTTCCAACCTCCTGCTAGCCCTCATTTTTCTGGCATTTGGGAGGCTAATGTGAAGTCCGTGAAGTCTCACTTGTTCAAGGCAATTGGCTTGCAGGTGTTAACTTATGAAGAGTTGAACACAGTGTTGATTCAAATCGAATCGTTGTTGAATTCACGTCCTTTGTGCTGGCTGAGTTCTGATCCGTGCGACCCCTTGCCATTGACGCCGGCGCACTTCCTTACTCTAACTCCGTTTAAGGCTCTTCCATGCTTGGACTATACCGACCAAAGACTGTCTCCTGAGTCGCAAACAGTTGTTAGACCAGCTGATCCAGATTTTTTGGAAGAGATGGCATGTCGAATATCTGACCCAGTTGCAGGTTCGTCAGAAATGGAACACTCCAACTTGCCCGATTACTGAGGGAACGCTAGTAATTATTAGACACGATAATTTAAAACCTTTGAGCTGGTCCGTGGGAGTGGTCGAGCGGGTGTACCCGGGCAATGATGGAGTTGTTAGGGTAGTAACTGTCAGAACGCGAGATAGTGTTTACAAACGTCCAGTAGTAAAACTCTGCCCTTTACCTACACAATAAGAGTTTGTTATCATTTTCTTTTTTTTCTATAATTCTGCTCCTGCCATGGTTCTGAACAGTGGTTCAGGGCGGGGGGTATGTTTAGGCCAGTAATTAAATATTGGCCTAAATTTGATTATTTGTTGTGCGAGGTTGATATCTTATATGTAAAAGACTATTTCGGTCTAGTTTCGTTTTTGTTGGACCAGCTGTACCCGGTATATAGTTGAACCTGGTTGACATTGGAAGTGGTTTTCGAGGGAAACAGCTGGTCTAGGTCCTAGGTGACTTTTCGGCCGCTTCATTCACTTGAAAATATTCGTGAGAGCAAGTTGTCATTGTGTTCGACGATTTATTGAAGAGATTTAGCTTATTCGTTGGTGATAGATATTTGGTCTACTTGAGTGTTTAGTATTGGTCTATATTGATCTAGTTGGTATTTATTCGTTTTATTTTATACGTGATTGGTCTTGTATTGGATATTTACTTGTAATTTAGTCTAGCAACGTGGGAATTGAACGTTTTGATCGTTCATCGTTAGTTGTTTATGTGCTAATTGTCTTGAGTATACAGTCCACTGTGGTTTTGTTGTTTTTATCGCCTTTGGCGAAAACAACCATAGTAAAATGCAATATAATAATAATTGAAGATGACTGTACGGAGATATTAATAATTGTAAACTAAAAATTGGGAAATTTCATTGCGTGTAAAAACTTGCATATATTCATATTTCAATTCACTTAAACTCCTTAAGAAGTTAGGAGACTTTAAAACATGATTTTGTTAATACTTGAAAGGACTGTATTTTTTAAGGTATAGGAGAAACAAACAAAGTTCATATGAACCCTTTAACTCAGAATGACATTTCAGTTACACCAGTTACACGGATTTCGTTACACCATAGAGAATAGGGCTAACATTTTCAAATTTTGTCTCTTGTAACGTAACAATAAAATAATCACATATCTGGCAACCTTAGGTGGCACGTAGGGGTATTTAGTGTAAAAAGCTGGCAAAGATTATATTTCGTTCGAACTGACCTAATCTGCGTTGGTTAGTATTGTTCTATTGAATATAATTAATTACATGTTAAATGTTGATAATACACATTTGTTTTTATTTTTTATGCTCAGGTAGATATGGTGTTTAATATAGTTTTTAGTAATTTGTATTATTTCATTAAACCATTATTATTATCAGTTTTTTATTAGTTGATATAAATTATTATCAATATATGAATATAGCATTTCGGAAGAGGGGACTACATAAAAATGCAAATTTAAATATATATTGTAACTAGTAGGAGCTATGAAAAATAAACGAAAATTGTTGCAACGTCTAGAATATTATTCAAGTTCAAATGTTAACAATTAAAATTTATTTGATGATTTTCTTTTAATAAAATGTTTATCATAAAGCATCAAGTAAAATGTGGTACACATTATATAGCTATTAGTCTTAGTTTTTTATTGATTATTATAAAATATTATCAATATATTAAACAATATAGCATATCGGAAAGGGGTAGTACATAAAATGTAAATTTAAACATATATTGGAACATAAGGATACTATGAAAAATAAACGTAAACAATAATTGCTACAAAATAAATGATAATTAATTATTTTCAAATTCTGATTACGTTTACCTAAAATTAAAAAAAAAATCTAAATTCACTGTAGGCAGTGAATGAATTTAAGCTGGGTGCGGATGAGAATTCGCCTAGCGTAGGTAACTTGAATTAATGTGTATTAATGTTCCAGACTTGCAAATAATTATAAACTGGCGAAGTAAAAGAAGGAAGCCTCTCTTATTTGCAAAATAAATATTTTATTTATATCGGAGACTTGTTTCGGCAGTTAAGCCATTTTCAACCCTAAATTTTCTTGGGGGACATTTACAAGTTATATTCTTTGATGCAAGACGTCATCGACACAGATAATGTCTTAAAATAATTTACAGAGACTAAAATGAACGTGTAGATCTGACGCAGTAGAACACAGCAATGACTTCACTACCGAAACATGTCCCCTATATAGATAAATATTTATTTAGCAGAAAAGAGAGGTTTCCTTCTTCTACTTCACCGGATTGAATTAATTATTTACTTAATAAATAATTAAATAATTATTGTTATTTTAATGAAAGTTAATTAAAACTTTGCAACAACTTTTTATGTTTTTGGTTCTGTAAAAAAATACTCAAAACGTAATAGTATATTTAACAAATTACTAAATTAAACATATCAGAACTTCTTTTTACTTATATTCATATTTTAAACAATATCTCAACAGCCCATACCAATCACACAGCAAAAATAGTATATTACATTACAAGAACTGTAACTAGCATATTACGTACGAATTTTGTTATTTTCCACGAGTACGTAATATGCGTTACAGCTCGAGTATTGCACATAGTTTTACCTACGACCTACAATTTCAATAGACTGTATCAAGAAAAACAAACAAATACAGGTTAGGATATTTGACGGTTAACCAATCAATGTATTCGCGCGACATCTATTGCAACCACGGAGAACTTTGTCTGAAGTGCCGACCGAAAATTCCAGTACAAATTCAACATTAATTATCACGTGCATGTAATATGTTACAGCTCGAGTATTTCACTTACTTAGGACCGAAAATTTGAATAAATATAAATTGTTATAGCGTTATACGAGTGAAGCAGTCCATGACGTAAGGGACATATACACATACAGTCGTAGGAAATAGTATATTACATTACAAGAGCTGTAACTAGCATATTACGTGCGAGTGGAAAGTTAACATACGAGCCGCGAAGCGGCGAGTTTTGTTATTTTTCACGAGCACGTAATATGCGAGTACAGTTCGAGTATTGTACATAATTTACCTACGCCCGACAATTTCAATAAATTGTATAAAAAATGTCAAATAAATAAAGGTAAGGATATTTGATGGTTGACGATATGACGATGATATTTGACCGCATTCGCGCGACATCTATTGCAAAGACGGAGAACTTTGTCTGAAGTGTCGACAGAAAATTCCAATACAAACTCAACATAAATGTTAACGAGCATGTAATATATGTTACAGCTCGAGAATTGCAGTTACCAACGACCGAAAATTTCAATAAATATAAATTGTATCAAAAATGATAAGTAATTAATCAACATATTTGCGCGACATCTGTCATTATGACATTATGTAGTGCGTAAAGAACACACACGCACAATCAAAAGCACACGTTTGTTATAAGCGATATACGATTGAAGCAGTTCGTCACGTAAGGGACATTTAACATACGGTCGTAGGTAATAGTATATTACATTACAAGAGCTGTAACTAGCATATTACGTGCGAGTGGAAAGTTAACATACGAGCCGCGAAGCGGCGAGTTTTGTTATTTTTCACGAGCACGTTAAATGCGTGTACAGCTCGAGTATTGTACATAGTTTTACCTACGACCGACAATTTCAATAAATTGTATCAAATATGTCAAATAAATAAAGGTAAGGATATTTGACGGGTGACAACATTTGACGGTATACGCGCGACATCTATTGCAACTACGGAGAACTTTGTCTGAAGTGTCGACCGAAAATTCCAATACAAATTCAACATAAATGTTCTTGAGCATGCAATATATGTTACAGCTCGACTATTGCACTTACCTACGACCGAAAATTTCAATAAATATAAATAGTATCAAAAATGACAAATAATTAATCAAAATATTCGCGCGACATCTGTCATTATGACATTAGGTCGTGCGTAAAAAACACAAACGCACAGCCAAACGCACACGTATGTTATAAGCGATATACGAGCGAAGCACTCCGTGACGTAAGTGACGTTTACACATACGGTCGTAGGTAATAGTATATTACATTACAAGAGCTGTAACTAGCATATTACGTGCGAGTGGAAAGTTAACATACGAGCCGCGAAGCGGCGAGTTTTGTTATTTTTCACGAGCACGTTATATGCGTGTACAGCTCGAGTATTGTACATAGTTTTACCTACGACCGACAATTTCAATAAATTGTATCAAAAATGTCAAATAAATAAAGGTAAGGATATTTGACGGGTGACAATATTTGACGGTATTCGCGCGACATCTATTGCAACTACGGAGAACTTTGTCTGAAATGTCGACCGAAAATTCCAATACAAATTCAACATAAATGTTCACGAGCATGCAATATATGTTACAGCTCGAGTATTGCACTTACCTACGACCGAAAATTTCAATAAATATAAATGTATCAGAAATGACAAATAATCAATCAAAATATTTGCGCGACATCTGTCATTATGACATTAGGTCGTGCGTAAAAAACACAAACGCACAGCCAAACGCACACGTATGTTATAAGCGATATACGAGCGAAGCAGTCCGTGACGTAAGGAACGTTTACACGTCGGTCGTAGGTAAAAATATATAGAGGTTGAACGGAAAAGAAATCGAAAAAATTGTCACCGGAAATATGTCCACATGCTAAGTCGCAACTCGATTGGGCATTCGGAAGTATGTAAAATATGGATTACATGATTTGAACGTGACAAACAAACAAGTAAACTTAAGATAAACATAGTAGTAAAAACATATTCTTGTATGGAAAATCTTATGAGCAAAAATTTCTAATACTAACCACTTTTCCGAAAATCTAACACTTTTCGAGCTAACCGGAAAAAACAGATTTTCTCTTTTTTCACCCCATATATTTTCAACGTCAGAAATTTCGGTGGTTCCACCGGAACTTCAATCTTTCATCGAGACGATTACTTTGTAGACATGTATTAAGAAATTAAACCCAACTTGGCTATTTTACTGTAAATGGTGCAATTTTTGCTCCACTTCGGCCTGCTCTTGTACCCACTTTCCACCGACCCACCGGTCTGGCGAATATTTCTTCCCTTGAAACGTTCTCAACTTTGATGTCCCAAAGCGATAGACTGATTATAATAATGTATTTATCTACGACTTACATATAATATTGTGATAAAGTACTCCATAACGTTGGATGAAGATAACTTAAATAGAAATCATTCTGGTTTTTATTTAATTTACATATAATAAGTTCATTACATACGTATCTATGACTATACCGGGTGATTCAATTTCGAGCCTCACCATGGGGATCGCGCTTATTAGTGGAGAGAGAGCCTATGTTTAAATTTGGCAACGTTTCGTATTTTTGTGCTAATCAATTATCTGAAAAGAAATTTAAGCTATATCATTTTGCAATTTGAAGATATCCACAAAAAACTGAAATGTTAAGATATCGTTTTTAATTTTTTATTCAAAACCAAATGTAGCTAGACATTTGAAACAAAAACATTCTACAGGTACTTTTTTAACAAGGAATGCAGTGTCATTTTTTGAATTTGAAATAACATCAAAGATAGCGGCGTAACAATTGCCAATTTTTGTTTTTCTTATGGGCGCAGTGTTGAATTTTTGCATTTACCGATAGTCGTGTTTTTTCTCATTTCCGCAATGTATAACATGTCACCATTCTTTTTGAAAATAATGGTGTAATAATCAAAAAACCTTCAAGTACCCAACTGGAGCTTGGTTACAGACCGCCGGAGTCGTTGCCAAGCAACACCAACAAAATGCACTTAAATCAAGCGGCGCCCTCAGCGTTAGGATTGCCATTTAACCAAATAAACCTTAATTCTGGTTGATTGTGGATGCAAAATGCCGTTTACCAATAACGAAAAGCGTGATATAATAAGGGTTTATTGTTCTCTTAAAAATGTCGCATCGTACAATATTCCTAACATTGGGCTGAAATTTAGCGGACCATGGATCGTTTAACAATTCTGCAATTCTTATAATCCTCATGGAAATATTGAAACTGATCAGAGAGGTATTTTAGAGATGGTAAACGTAAAATTACCATAATTAGCAATGCTTCAACTACTGGTTTTTAGATAATTGACGATCCTCGGATTACTAAGCGGGAAGTAGCCCTTAGTTTGGAATTGCCGTCAACACGTGTTTGGAGACCATTACGAATACAGAAATTGAAACCGTACAAACCCCACACAAGAAAAAGTTTTTGCAATTGTAAAAAGTGAAAGCAATTGTACGAAATTATTTAAATCAACAATTTCCAAATTGCTGGATCGGTAATGGTAGAGTGGTGGATCCCCTGATTTAAGTCCTCTGGACTATTTTCTTTGGGGACCTGTGAACGACGAAATTTATCACGATACTCGCAGAAATATCGACGATCTGCGGGATCGAATAACAAATGCGGTCAATGCTATTCCGGGAAGAACAGTTACAAGAGCATCACAACATGTAGAAAAGCGAGCACGCTTTTATGCCTTCAAGATAATAGCGGCCAATTTGAACATTTTCTTAAAAAATAATCTTTATGTTGTATAAACTTCTTTTACAATCTGAATGTTTTTAATCAATTATTCAAAGCACTCTTGGTCAGCAGTCCGGCGCCAGCGCACAGTGGTCATTTTGTCGAATCTAGGAATTAATAATTCGAATTATCGTGATGTTGCGGAAAACGGTGGTAATTATTTTTTTGGGGAGCTAATTGACTGAGTAGGCTGTCATATAAATATTTTGATCAAACGGTCATGTCTGTTACGTACCGTTTTATCCGGTCCAACTTCTCCTTGATTTATTAAAATGTTGCGCTCGCACAATAAAAACCGTTATTAAAATTCCATACAACTTTAGTTATTTTTCTTATTGGCTATTGTTTGAGCAAGGTTTGTACTGATGTTTTAAACTACAAAATTCATCAAATATTATGTTATGATTTAATAAAACCCTTCGGAAATCCCGTATATTAACTTTAAGGTTTCGCGGACACAAAATAGACTGCCAATGTGTAGATATGTGTAGGTATGTGACAATTTTTTTTCTGTGCATGCCGGGGTATGTCCTGCTTCAGTCATGGTATTTTTATCTGCCAAGGTCTGCCCAGCGGACAGCAGCGATTTTTTTACTACGCTTATTTTACTTCACTTGTTGCTTGGTTTAGTATGTTCAATCGATATATACCAACTTTCCAATGTCCACTCGATTTTTCGTGTGGACAAATTACCGGCGACAATACATGTAACAATAAAAAAATATCGAAAATACTTCATAAATTTTCAAAATTTAAATTTTTTTTGTGCGTTTTGTTTATGAAGATGCAAATAAATTATTGACTGATATTCCATTAACTTTACTTTATTATTAAGTACAGAACGTTAAATTTTGATGTTTATGTAATGTCACATAGATGTTGAGTGTAGGGGAAATTGTTAATTTTGGTCCCATTAATGTTATATTAATGTTACATTAATGTTATAAATGCAACTTTTCAGTGTGAACATTCATGGATGTTCTGTGACATCATTGCGATTGCTATCGGATCTATTTCAGGATGTTCAGTTTGTGACTTCAACTTCTCAGGAATATCACTGAGATGATTTTGTACTGGCTGGGGTTCAACTGTTTGCCGGGACCCACGGTTTTTCGTCTTTCGAAAGACAACGAATTTTTTGCTGGTCCTCGGTGTGAACCCTAGACATCCTAGTCAGTAGACCAACGTTCTACCACTAGAGCCATTAGCCCCTATAACCATAATGTTACAGATAATATTGTGATATCGTCATTATCTGTGTCGGAAATCTATCATATAAAAAAGTTTTAAATAAAGACGTTATAGATCTATTACAAGAGCCACAATTAAATATTTAAATCATGAGTGATTAGTTAATTATGTAATTGACTAATCATTAAAGATTCGTAAATAAAAAATATTATTGAGATATATAATTTATTATTATTATTAAGTTTATTTTTATTATTTTTTAGGTACATATGTATATTAAAAAGAAAAGAAAATTCAAATTTGTTTTATTATGACGAAAACTAATAAAATTTTATTTTTGTACATAACTTAAGTGAATTATAATATACAGGCTGAGATATTATGTATTCAAGTGATGTCAAAATTAGAATATTTGAACTTTTGGAATCAGGTATTAGAATCAAAATACTTCAAGCTTATGCAAAGAAATATTTTGAATTTACATATGACGTCACAAGCTGTCAATTTGACTCTTAAAAATAAAAATTGAAATTATTCAAATGTGAAAGAGTTCCTAAATGATTTATACAATACGGTACTAAAAGCACTTTGTCCAAATCTGACGGCAAAAATTAAATTTTGTCTTTTGATAAAATATTTTTTTTTTTACTTTATCATACGCAGTATGTAAAGTATTGTAATCGTGCCGAAAAAAAAAATTGAGATTTTAGCGGAAATAGGTCTTTTTGGGTCCCCTGAACATTTTTGACCAAGGTACAAAAAAATGTCTGTGTGTGTGTGTGTGTGTGTGTGTGTATGTGTGTAAATGATTTTTGTGGCGACGATTCCGGCGAAACTACTGAAGGTATCGGGACGAAAGTTCATATTTAGAAGTTTCATGACCTAACTTAGAGCTGAAAAGGTTTTGGTTCACAAGGGTCCAAAGGAACTGGTAGTTTATTCTAAGCCTTTTTGAAGGATTTTGGAAATGAGCCGCCATTTCTGTAATTTCGACAAAATAGTTAATTAATAAATTAAAGTAGAGGAAATTTTGAATAATTTATGCCTATGACATTTTTTGGTAAAATTAATAGTTTAGCTTTTTAGTTTATTCTAAGCCTTTTTGAAGGATTTTGGAAATGAGCCGCCATTTCTATAATTTCGACAAATTAGTTAATTAATCAATTAAAGTAGAGGAAATTTTGAATAATTTATGCCTATGAAATTTTTTGGTAAAATTAATAGTTTAGCTTCAAGAGCAAATTCTATTTGATCGAGATCGGTCGCACCTGCATTGATATGAAATTACATAGTAGCCAGGATTTTTACAAATATTTTTTTGTGTTGTCACATTCGAAAACAGCTGATCTCATCAGAGGTTGGAATACCTACCAATATGGAACGTTGCCGTTGTAGTGCGGCAAATTATAAAATACAAATTTCAAATAAAGTAAGATCACCAATTTGATTGTTTGTTGATAAGAAATATCAACCCGTCTTTATATCTAATTCTAAAAACGATACATTGTGAAAATTATAAATAAAGTATAGCGATGAGTGTAGCTTTATTTTAGTAGGGATGGTAGGGATGTGTCATGAAGAAATATAAATCTGTCAGAATTGGAATTACCTTTTTATGGTGCGTTTTCATTAGTGACAATGGCAGTGGTAGCAGACGCCGTTATAGTATTTCCAATAGAAAATTGATAGTGACTCATGTTTATGTACATGCAAACTAATATGTGTCATTATCACGATATGTAAGAAATACTATAATTTCGTATTCTACCACCGCCATTAGCTACCATTACCTACCAATCGGAACGCACCTTTAAACTTGACGTTTCATCAAAGTGGTACCAACCCAGCATTTACTATACAGACATCATTTATTTTTTTTTAATATACGTATTTCTTAAAAAGCGACACAATAAACGTTGATGTCGCTCCTGCCAAAAACTAGATAGCCGACTCGCTCATATGCGACGGCGACACTCCGCCTTCGGTGACGCGCCGCATCACCGCTCGTCGCGCTATTCCGTACTTTCGGCATTTGGACATAAATAACTATTATTCTAATGACGTAGTGTAAGATGCTGATGCTTTGACAATACCTACGATTTATCTCAATAGAATAGATTCTCATGCAGCTAAACTATTAATTTTATATATTGTATGATAAAGTCATGTGCCTGGCCACATCAGATTTTTTCATTTAAAAATCAGTACATCTTCAAAATAAGACTAGGAATGAATAAATAATAATTTAAAAACTCATGAGAAATGGATAATTGAGGAATAAATGACCGTTCAAGGCATTTTAATTTCGTTGATTTCGTAGCCTGATTACACCCACACCCTGTATACATACGTGGCTTAATTTTGTTCAGCACATAGCCCAAACCACATTCCCGATAAACAATCAGTTTTCAAAATCAAAGATATAATAAAAATGTACAAGCTACAGCAATATTAAATGAGCACTATTTATTATTCGCTAGATTCGACAAAATGACCACTGTGCGGCGGTCTGTAACCAAGCTGCAGTTGGTTACTTGATATGCACGACAAACAACAATAAAAAGAAGAACATGTTTTTCATTACTAAACCATTGTTTTAAAAAATAATGTCAACATGTTATACATTTCGCAAATGAGAAAAGACACGACTATGGAAAAATGTCAAAATTGAATTAAACTCTTAACTATATCACGCTTTTCGTTATTGGTACACGGCATTTTACATCCACAATCAACCACAATTAAGGGTTATCCAAGTGCATTTTGTTGGCGTTGCTTGGCAACGACTCCGGCGGTCCGTCCCCAAGCTCCAGTTGGGTACCTGAAGCTTTCTTGATTATTAAACTATTATTTAAAAAAAAAATGGTAACATGTTATACATTGCGGAAATGAGAAAAACACGACTATCGAAAAATGCCAAAATTCAACATGCCACCCATAAGAAAAACAAGAATTGGCATCTTTGATGATATTTCAAATTAATAAATGACACTGCATTCATTGCTAAAAAGAAAGTTTTTGTTTCAAATGTCTAGCATTTAGTTTTGAATAAAAAATTAAAACCCATATCTTAACATTTCAGTTTTTTGTGGATATCTTCAAAATACAAAATGATAGCTTAAATTTCTTTTCAGGTATTGATTCGCACAAAAATACGAAACTTTGCCAAATTTAAACATAGGCTCTATCTCCACTAATACGCGAGATCCCCACGCCAATGATAATAATGAAACTAGCGTTGTATAACAAGGACAGTTCGTTCAAATATTCGCTTCAATATTTGAACGAACTATTATCATTACACAACGCTAGTGTCAAAGTCTGTCAAGATCTACGTGGAGACAGTTATGGAACAATTTACAGTTTACATATAAAATATTGGAAATAAAATGGAGTTTATGAGTCGTAGGTAAAACGTCGCATTCGACTCGCACACAACGGATATAAATCGCACGCATGTTTACACGCTCGCCTACGTCTCGCGTATAAACTTAATGCTCGCGATTTATATCCTTAGTTATGTGCTCGTCAAATAATAAAAGATTATTTTTTCACCCTTTAAAAATCTATGGGCGCAAAAGCCACCCACAGAAGATTGCCAGACCTGCGATCGTCTGGGTTTTACGCTACAAAGGACAGATTCTGAATACTGTATAGCCTGATTATAAATAACGAACAAAACCGCTCCTAGCTCGTGGACTATTATAAAGTACGCTTTCAAGGCTACAATAATCGGTAATCGATATTTTCAAACTATTTTATGTTTCTGTTTCTGCACATTCTGTGACATTACAAACATGAACAATAATATCGTATTTTCCATCGAAACCTTTCGATTTATCTTCGACATTTGCAGATTTTACGATCCATCCGTTCGCTTTCCAGCAAACATTTTAATTTCCATGCGCGCCCCTGCGGCACGTCGGAGAACTGAAATCGTCGATCGCATTCGATTCGAAACTCGTATACATACATTTGAATGGAAATGAGATGCGGGATGAGATTGCCGCTTTATAGGTTATCGAAATTTTAAATTGCCGCTATTCATATTCAACAATGTAATAACGACGCCCACCGCGGCGGTTTATGCGGTCAGGATATTTATGTTTATGTTATAATATTTGGATGGCAACTGCAATAACAACCGCATAATACATACCGGGTGAGTTATTAGTATCCCGGCGGTCGATAGTTAAGAGATAGTTGAGAAATAAAAAAAAAATTATAGAAACGTTGTTTTGACTCGACAGTTTGTAAAACGTAAAATTATTTTCATTTAAACAGGATATTGCGTTTAGATGTGACGGACAATATGTACATTTTTTTTAAATAGAACCTCTGTTTATTCTATTATATTATGCATAGTACTATAGTTGTTTATTCAACCGTGTAGCCATAGCGTTAATAAATCCAGAGATATTCAAGTATCTTTCCAAAATAAGCACGTTGAAGAATCGTTTTAAAAACTATGCAAAATGACATTTTTGCCGATTTTGCCCTTATACTATGAAGGACAATAGTCAAAGCCAGTAGGTAGATGATAGTATCCAAAGATATTGAATACACTGCAAAGTTCGTCGAATTTAATAAATTTTGTTGGTCTTCACATGGTGTTTGCTTGAGTTTTTTAAATGGGACACCCGGTATAATATGTGTTAACTGTAATAACCCTTCGCTCCATTTTACATCGAGTATGTCATAGACCGAATGTTACAGTTTTTTCATACAAGTTATTTGGTAGTTTGATGTAGTCCTTACGGGGCGACAGAAGAGATAGTTTAGAAAGAAGCTATTTAACCAGATTTATCCTTATACAACGTAGAATGAAACCCATTGGAGAAGGAAGAGAATATAACAAAAATGAAGGGAAAAATAATTTACGGGCGATCTGAGGTCAGGAAGTGGGAGAGGGTGAGTTTTTAAGGGTAAGAAACGGTTTATCTCGATTTCCGGCAAAAGTACAAGTCCTATGGAAAAAAGTTAAATGGCAAAGTTGTAGGTAATGAAAAGATCTACAACTTTTGTATTCACACTTTTTTCACATAACCTCAAAATTTATGTGAAAAATTCAAATAACCAAGTTTTTTGTTTTTTATTTTTATCTTTTACAAAAAGAATTTTTCTTTCACGAAATTTGGTGAAAACTTGCCTTGTTATGTTCCAAATACACTGTAATTTTTTTGATTCAAAATATTTATTTTTTCATCTTATTTTGACTTATTATCGAAAAAGCAGCCTAATTTTCAATCGAAAATTCTCACGTCAAAATATCTCCTTTTTTAATAAAGTCGGTGGGCTTTTTGTTCGTTGAAATCTCTACTTTCTGATGGTGAAAAAAAAAGTATACATTACTATGGTAAATGTTCTCAAAAAATGCAAAGAAATGAAAAAAAGGTAAAATCCGATTTTTTTATTCGTTGTGTTTAATTTTGAGCTATTTATTAAAATGTATACTTTAATTACTCGATAAAGGTAAGATTCCATGTTACATTGATAAACAGAAAAATTACAAATCCATAAAACACGAAGATTGCAAAAATATGCGACAATAGTTGTTCTAAATATCATTAAAGCTAGGATTTAAAGTGTACTTCATCTAAAAAAAGTGACTGCTGCTCTTTTTTCAGTAAAAAAGTCAATTTATTAAATTCTATTTACATTTGTTAGTATCCATTACTTTTTGTCTCTTTGATGGCATGTCTTCATAGTTAGATTCGAGTAGATCTTCGAAGTCTTCAAGACCATCACCGTCTTCGTCTCCAATATTAGTCCAGTCTGCATTGGTTCTTCATCCACAATTTCGTCTGAATAACTATGTTCTTCGTAGCTTTTTTTTTTTTCGTAGGTGATGCTACCATAATTAAGACCTCGATAGAAATTGCCAGAGATACTAATAAAACTGTCGTTGTTGTGGGTCAAGATATTGATCTTTTGATCCTTTTAATCAATTAAATTCAAATAATAATGACATTTATTTTCACAAGCCAGGTTCTGATAGTTTCAAATATGAATCCTTCAAAAACATCGTTGCATTTCTGCATTGTTTTTCTGGTTGCCATACAGCATCTGGATTTGCCGGAAAAGGAAAGAATGGTATCGTAAATTCATTATTACACGATAAAAATTTGTCAAATTTTTGAATTGAATCAATTCAGATTTCGAAAATATAAATTGGCAAAAATTAAATCATCTTTCATATTGGCAAATCTCCCACCCACAGAAGGTGCAGAAGAACAACATTGTTACAGGGCATATTATCAGCTTCAAACTTGGCTGGGTAACGAACTGACGCAACGGCTTGGGGCTGGAAGCAACATCAACGTGGCATTATGCCCAAATTTACAGAAACGGCATTAATTCCGGAACTATTGCTTAAAACGATTTGCTGCAGCTGTGCAACTGGATGTAGAATTTTAAAATGTGGCTGCCGAAAACATGGTTTCAAATGCACAAATTTATGCTTAAATTATCATTGTTTTGAAAAATGCTCCAATGTAGAAGAAAAAAGCTACGAAGAACTTAGTGATTCAGACGAAATTGTGGATGAAGAACCAATGTAGACTGGAACTAATATTGGAGACGAAGACGGTGATGGTCTTGAAGACTTCGAAGATCTATTCGAATTTAACGATGAAGACATGCCATCAAAGAGACAAAAAGTAATTGATACTAACAAATTTAAATAGAATGTTATAAATTAACTTTTTTACTGAAAAAAAGAGCAAAAGTCACATTTTTTAGATGAAGTACACTTTAAATCCTAGCTTTAATTATATTTCGAACAACTATTTTCGCATATTTCTTGCAATCTTCGTGTTTTATGGATTTGTAATTTTTTGTTTATCAATGTAACATGGAATCTTACCTTTATCGAGTAATTAAAGTATACATTTTAATAAATAGCTCAAAATTATACACAACGATAAAAAACAAATCGGATTTTACCTTTTTTTCATTTCTTTGCATTTTTTGAGAACATTTATCACAGTAATGTATACTTTTTTTTCACCATCAGAAAGTAGAGATTTCAGCGAACAAAAAGCCCACCGACTTTATTAAAAAAGGAGATAATTTGACGTGAGAATTTTCGATTGAAAATTAGGCTGCTTTTTCGATAATAAGTCAAAATAAGATGAACAAATAAATATTTTAAATCAAAAAAATTACAGTGTATTTGGGACATAACAAGGCAAGTTTTCACCAAATTTCGTGAAAGAAAAGTTCTTTTTGTAAAAGATAAAAATAAAAAACCAAAAACTTAGGTATTTGAATTTTTCACATAAATTTTGAGGTTATGTGAAAAAAGTGTAAATACAAAAGTTGTAGATATTTTCATTACCTACAACTTTGTCATTTAACTTTTTTTCCATAGGACTTGTAGTTTTGCCGGAAATCGAGATAAACCGTTTCTTACCCTTAAAAACTCACCCTCTCCCACTTCCCGACCTCAGATCGCCCGTAAATTATTTTTCCTTGCATTTTTGGTATATTCTCTTCCTTTTCCAATGGGTTTCATTCTACTTTTATTTTATTTCACTTTTTAATATTTTCAAAGGCATCAGCACTGGTCTATAAGTATATGTTGCCATTTTGCAATCGTATAGCAAACGAACACGTGACATAAATGTTTCAAATTACTACTAAAGTAAACCCTAAACCATGTAGGTACTTTTAAATTAACTATCGTGAACATTTGCTGACTTCTGAGTGTTGAACACACGAATTTTCTTTGATGTGATTTATGTGCTTATACACAAAAACGTAATATACAATAAAAACTAGCTGATAGGCATTTTTAGATTCAGATTTATATTCAAAGCAAGAAAAATTTATTAAAAACGCTTTTAAATACCATATCTTTAAAACTCTTTAAATTGCAAATATCGCCAAAACCAGTAAAAAGAGATATATGACAGTGTATTTAAATTAAAAAGAAGTCAAGGGACATTTCAACTAGCAAATAATATACAGAATATTATATTTAAAAGTCTCAAGAAAAACCCTATTAAACAGATTTAAAAATTACTGCATAACTACGATCACCCTCTACAGCGCATCTAATCATAACATCAGCAGCTAGCAAAATTTGTAGGACAATATCTGGAAAAACGTAGTATTTACGTAGTTTTTAAAAAGGCCTACAATTGCCAATTTTTGACAAACAATTGAATATCTCAGAAATTATTGGAAATACTACTTCCTTAGTATTCATAATAAGGTATGATATACAGGGCGTACCATTAAAAAAATCTATGTACTTTCTGTCGCGCCTAAATGCATCACCCTGTGTAAGTGAAAATAATTTTACGTATAGCAACTGTTGGGTCAAACGTGTCTTGTAGAAAAAATTTTTTTCGTTGTCAAACGATTTGATCTATTAACCGCCGGGATATTAATAACTCACTCTATACATATAATAATGATAAAATTTATGAAAATTGTTACTATTTATTATATTATAATATATATTTACAAAATTACAAGCAAACTAATTTTAACTAGATATGAATATACGGACATCCCGTATCTTTCCGGACTTACATCCCGCCTGTATATCACCATTTACTATACAAACTAATTTTGGCATTTTTTTAATTATAGAGGCTGAAGCTTCAAAAACGTAAACCTTAAGGCCCGTTTAGTGCTCAAGCCATTTGCACAAACTGGTTTGCGCAAGCCAATTTGTGCAGTTGAATTAAAATGCTTACGTTCACACGGTCAGTTTAGTTAGTGCAAATCTGAAATCAGTAATCGTGGAAAGTCGTCGAGAAACGCGGTATTTGCTGGGATTTTACTACAGTATTTCAAAACTGGAGAACCAAGAACTAACTCTTGCAACTGCTGCCGTTTGTCTGATAAGAAAATGCTGAACTCGAAAGTGGACAAAAGGAAATGGTCTAAACGTTGGTTACTAAAAAGGAATCTGTTTTCTCATGGCAATTTAATTGCTGAATACGTAGCCAACCCGACGATTTTTGCAACTACTTACGTATGGAGCAAAGTACCATAAATTTGGAACATACATATCTTCTTCTCCGGCTCCCGATTTTTCCGATGCTAACACTATTTTTTAACTCCTTTCGATAGGGGTGCGCAAAGAGTTAATTTTTGTTCAGTACACTCTCCCTATTTGATATGGGTCGACGGTTTTCATTTTTTCTATTATACTATTATACGGGTGCGATTTAGCGTTGCGGTCAATAAACGCTTTTCGTTTACCTTTCCATAAACATTGAAAAGATTATACCTATAGAATTTGAAGATTTAATGACTGGGTGTTATTGAACGAAAAAACTTATAGTGGGAAATCAGTCATATATTTTGTTGTTTTTAATTATTTATTTTAAACTAATATTCTACCTTTTTTGTCCTTCTTCGGGGTAAGCCAAAAATCTTGGCTTGTGTAAAATCTATCGTGACCGAAAATCGGCTTGTGGTTGGTGCTTTGGCTTGAGCGTATAAACGGGGCACAAGCCTCAGTTCCAACTTTGAGCATCCATATCAGTAGTTAATCGAACTCGTCGACTGTTGACAGCACGTAACCTACGTGAAAGATGTGTGTTTGTTGACAGCACGTTGTCATTTACCAAAATCTTAATTTGTAGTCGTACCTACTCCGTTTAAAAATCGAAAAAAATTCTTTGTGAGTTTATAGGTATATACCATATATAAAACGAGTAAACTTGTCTTATGACACCTTTCCTGCTTTGTATATTTATATCACTTTTTCCGAACTATGAAGAAGGACCTAAATTGTCCGAAATATTGGTTAAGGATCAAAAAGTTAAAAACAAAAAAATACTTGACTAATTTCCCACTATATATTTTCTCGTTCAATAACACGGTTAATCATCAAACTACATAGTTCTAATCTTTTCCATATTTATGAAAAGGTAACAGTACAGAGTATAGTTACCGCAACGCTAAGACGGACGCGTATAATAGTTTAATAGAAAAAATTCAACTCTTCGAACCAGAGTCAAATAGGGAAAATATAGTGAAAAAAATGAACTCTTTGGGCACCCCCTACCGAAGGACCTTAAAATAAATTGTTAGCATCGGAAAAATTGGATGCCGGAGAATAAGATATGTAGGTTCCAAAATTATGGTACTTTGGTCCATGCGTAAGTAGTTGCAAAAATCGTCTGGTTGACTACGTAATTCAGCAATTGAATTGACATGAGAAAGCAGATTCCTTTTTAGTAACCAATGTTTAGACCATTTCCTTTTGTCTACTTTCGATTTCCGAATTTTCATATTATAGGTAGTACAAATGGCAGCAATTGCAAGAACTAGTTCTTGGTTCTCCAGTTTTGAAATACTGTAGTAAAAACACAGTAAATACCACGTTTCGTGACGATTCTCCATAGTTAACTGATTCATATTTGCACCAACTAAACTGGACGTGTTAACCCGATCATTTCACTCAGTTCAACTTCACAAATTGGCTTGCGCAAATCAGTTTATGCAAATGGCATGAGCGTGTAAACGGACACACGCAACGATTTAACTGTGCAAATCGACTTGGACACTGTTCGCAGAATTTACACATAATATAACTGGTTATATGTCGCCACAAAAAAAATCGATTGAAAAAAAAATTCATAATTCATGAAATGTGTCTACGTAACTCAAAGTACTATACATAAACAATGTAATGTGGATTTTCCATACAACTATGTCACTGTGTTTTTACATAAAATATGTGAATGCGTGTTTACACATTCATGTGCAACAGTTTACACTTTATAAGTGGAATAAATACTTACGGAGATGTATTCACATATACAGGTTAAACCAAAATATTGAGCCACGTTGATCTAATCTATGTATGTATGCATGTATGTATGAATGTATGTATGTATGTATGTATGTATGTATGTATGTATGTATGTATGTATGTATGTATGTATGTATGTATGTATGTATGTATGTATGTATGTATGTATGTATGTATGTATGTATGTATGTATGTATGTATGTATGTATGTATGTATGTATGTATGTATGTATGTATGTATGTATGTATGTATGTATGTATGTATGTATGTATGTATGCATGTATGCATGTATGTATGTATGTATGTATGTATGTGTGTATGTATGTATGTATGTATGTATGTATGTATGTATGTATGTATGTATGTATGTATGTATGTATGTATGTATGTATGTATGTATGTATGTATGTATGTATGTATGTATGTATGTATGTATGTTGCTGACCTATGTGTACGCAGGATGAATGTTAATAATAACAATAATATCATTAACTTAAATATTTATTAAACTCTAAAATATAAAACAGCAGCAGACAATAACTTATATACATAAGACACTACATCGTAAACATTCTTAACAACATTAGCCTATTTAACTTAATTTATAATGTATGTATGTAATTTTTTCTACTTACTTACAATAATATTCACTAAGTACGCCTATTACTACAATAGGGTAAATATATCTACAATACGAAAAACACATTCATGTGCAACAGTTTACACTTTATAAGTGGAATAAATACTTACGGAGATGTATTCACATATACAGGTTAAACCAAAATATTGAGCCACGTTGATCTAATCTATGTATGTATGCATGTATATATGTATGTATGTATGTATGTATGTATGTATGTATGTATGTATGTATGTATGAATGTATGTATGTATGTATGTATGTATGTATGTATGTATGTATGTATGTATGTATGTATGTATGTATGTATGTATGTATGTATGCATGTATGCATGTATGTATGTATGTATGTATGTATGTGTGTATGTATGTATGTATGTATGTATGTATGTATGTATGTATGTATGTATGTATGTATGTATGTATGTATGTATGTATGTATGTATGTATGTATGTATGTATGTATGTATGTATGTATGTATGTATGTATGTATGTTGCTGACCTATGTGTACGCAGGATGAATGTTAATAATAACAATAATATCATTAACTTAAATATTTATTAAACTCTAAAATATAAAACACCAGCAGACAATAACTTATATACATAAGACACTACATCGTAAACATTCTTAACAACATTAGCCTATTTAACTTAATTTATAATGTATGTATGTAATTTTTTCTACTTACTTACAATAATATTCACTAAGTACGCCTATTACTACAATAGGGTAAATATATCTACAATACGAAAAACACAAAGTGCGTCACTTGCAATAGCTGGTACTTTACTGTAAAACCACCGTTCTCGTCTTGGCTAGAAGCGAGACCACACGTCCTAATGGAGCCAATACGTCACCAACACGCACCAGGCACATTTCACACACTTCATGTAAAATATTACGCACAAAAAGTGTTATATACCGTTATTTTGTGTAATCATCACACGGTTTATAAAATGTATGTGATAATATGTATTTTCTATCATTCGGTTAACTAGGAATACATATTATTACTGAAAATTCAACAGAAAATATTTAAATTCACATATTATTGGCACGTATTTTTTGTAGTTTTTGTGTGGTTTTACTAAGTTTTTATGAATATTTACAGGAAATTGATGAAAAATAAGCACTTACAAATATTTTATGTATATTTACTATAATATATCATGTAAAAAGTATGTAATTTTTCATACATTTTTAACAGTGTACAAGCCAATTTGCGCTAATGGCAAGAGCGTGTAAACGAGCCTTAAACTTCGTACTTTTACTTGAAATACTGAAGTTTGTACTTTCGTTCCACTAAGTTTTCGAGAAAGAAATATTGGTATCATTACATTTGAAAAAAGGCTTCGCAACGTGTTTAATTGTTTGAAACTTGTTTACTCAATAAGTATAGTCATTCATGCACACCAATGATTAATCTCACTTTTACAAAATTATGGCGGCTACAAATATAAATTACATATCCTCGCATAGGTTAATTTACAAGATAGGATTTTGTACTTTGGACAATCCTCGAGATAAAGATAAGGGCTGGCAAAAACAGGATTTAACGTCCCAGATTGCCAGTAATTCTGCTCAGACCGCCATTATTTTCCTTTCTGCTCGTTTACTGCTGCCAAGATAAAAGAGAAAGGCCGGCATAGGAGTGCGTTCAATCATAAAGAATAGATTAAATTAACCTTTTTTAACCTTTTGTACGGTCTTCACAATAAATAAGTACGAGTACCTACGTGTATATAGATGGCAGTTTTCTAAAAAAAAAAACAAAGCAAGTGAGGTTCTTTAGGCTTATAAGGAAAGTTTTTTTTGTGAAAGTTGCACAGCAGCACTAGATGCCTGTAAATTGTATCTGATTAACTTCAGCAAATACTCCTCCAATTTAGGAGCTGTTTCCATTAGACGACGAGGAGTATGATCCTGGTAATTGCTTCTTCTTAAAATTTTAGATTAAGCAGGATGGTGCACACCGTTCACGAATATTTCTCTAAAACTGAATTCAACAATCACTTTAGAAAATGCAAAAATAAACGGTAAAACCATGAGTCTGAAGGCTTAATATAATAACTTGATATCTAGTCTTAAAATTCATACAAATAAAATATAATAAAAAAAATAAAATCTAAGATTAGTGAGAAAAAACAATGCAAGTTGGTTTTTCTTGCATCTATGATTTTCCAAAAGTAAAAATAGACTCAATTCGGAATTTTTGGCTTCAGATTCAGCTACTACGAAAAAGAAACGCATACCAAAAACAGTTTTCGCTTGTTCGATTTTATTCTTTGTCAGCCAGGATATTCACTTAGCTTATATCATTCTATTGAAAAATTAAATATTTAAAAATATCTGTTAGTTAAAAGGAATTAATAAATAGAAAGTATGGATATAAAGGAACAAACTGGTAGCCCTGAGAGGGCCCAGAATAAAAAGAATTAATAGTCAAATAAGCATCATCCAAGAAAACATGAACCACACATAATAAAAAATCATATTCATAGGGCCGAAACTGAACTATTTATACAGCGTATCATCAGGCTAATGCTGGGAATGCATGAGGATTAGGGTCAAAGAAAACTTCATGTTTTGAAAAACAAAATTTCAAGTTGATGTCTGTAACATCTGTATCTATCGAATTCATTTTCGTTTTAGCGATTGCAGTTACCTAATTTTTATCCAAAATTAATAATAAATTTGAAAATAACTCAAATCATAATTATTGAGCCAATCGTGAAATGCTCGCTACCATTCGATTCCCAAGGTCCTTATGCAAAACCCATCGTAAAGGAATTTTAATATTTATGAAAATTATTTATGCAAATTTTGGTGTGGACTACAAATATAGAAATGCTTTCCGATGGCAGTTGCGTCTTAATTTTGTCTACTCTAATACATTATAAAATATAATTAAATGTAAACTATAAGAGCACAAGTTATTTTCTTCTGAACTTCTCTATACTTGCACCTTCTTGCATACTGGAGCTTGTAATTTGTAGTGCGTGTTTGTAGTGAGTTGGCAAACTTGTTTGCAATAGCGACGATTGAGAAAGTACTATATCATCGACTAGAACACTCAAACACAGTCCAGTTTTGATATTTTTGCAAATAGAAAGCAAAACATTTATTTCTTTAGGTTATACCATACGTCAAATGTAATAAATACGAAATAAAAACAGACATGTTTATTGTAGCTCCATCTACATCTGATGTTTTTTTTTTTAATATTTTCCAGCTTTGGAGAGAAGTTAGCTACATTCTGCTATTTCAATTGAGCAGACTTTCATTTTGAATTACATACAGTCATTTTGATATTAGGGAATTATATTGAGCCACCAGACATCTGCAAAAAGTAAAAACGAAATTCCATATTCACCTCAAGTTTCGCGAAAGCTTTAGGTGTTTTTTTTTTTTAGTTCAGATCTATCAAAAAACGCGTTTGCACTAATTCGTAATATCCGTAATATCCACGTTTCCCAGAGTTATTGATATTTTATAATTTTTAATGCCATTTTTCCGAAAATTTAACAAGATCCCTTTCAAAATTTAGGAAGCCTCTTGATGCAGGGTGACAAAAATTGGAGAAATGTAATAATTCATATATACATTTTAACGAGACCAAGAAAACACATTGAAAAAATTATTTCATGCAAGTTATTAATCACTGAAATTATAGGTATAATATAATATATTTTTTAAAAAAATAAAAGCATTTGGATTTAAAACAAAGAGATGTCAATAATTTTCACTTCATATTCATTCAATCGAAAACAATTATTCATTTTCTATTCATATAATCAATGTCCCTTAGAGTCATTAATAGGTATTCGTATGCACGTTTTTTATGAACATATTTCGAACTGTTTTCCTTGAAAATTTGTTGTCAACAGGTCAACAAGTCAACAACATTTCAGCATGGTTAAATTTTAAAAAAATCGTCTACCAAATTTGAGGAAAAATAGATATATGGTTCTATTTAAAAAAACAGTTTGGAGTTGATTTAGTAAGTTATTCAAGTTATAAACAACAAAATGCTATAGTTGCAACAGTATTAACAATAATGCATTTATTTTTTTAAACATTCTTGTTAGATAAACAACATTAAAAGAAGTTATACTAATTTTCCACCATGGGAAGAATATATATAATGTGAAATCAGAAGATTTCGAATCGAATAGGATGCAACATTTGTATTCTTTTTAATATGAGTAAAATCGGTATTTAAGTGTAAAATGAAACCCAAATTGTACCAAAAATTATTTGTTCAATCGAACGGACGATGTCATTTCTTGTTCCGCTGTTCAAGTTTCTTCCGTTTAAGAAATGTACCTTAAACTAACGAAATATTTAGGTACGATGTTGTTCCATCATGTACGCCATAGATTGCGTTTCGTAAAACATCTCGAGTTTGTATTGAGCCGTGACAGCGGTAATACGGTCGTTTTTGCCATTTTTTCATGGCACAATTATCGCTTTTTTTGCTTTCTTAGTGGAAAAGTTATGTCAAGAAGTGCACTGTAATAATGTATTTTATAATATGGGTGGGTATGAGAAATATAATTGACATAACCGAAAGACGTACAAGTAATATTCGTTTTGTTCATGACAAGAAACGACAAAATAATTTCTTTTGCCGTGACTATTCTTGAAACATTCTACAAGAACGTTGAGAAAATCGAAGATGGAAGAGTAAGTTATCTTAATGGAGTTTAAATTTTGTTTATTATTGATGTCAATACGCACACTTTGACACCTTTTAAACCGATAATTTACGTTTTCTACTTGTAAGGTAAAATTTGAAATTGTCTATCAAGTTTCAGAGTAAAAAATATTGTTCAATCAAGTATATTTTAGGCGTTTCTTACTGCGTTTCTTACTGACTAGATTTGGTAAGTTTTGGCATCACAGGCGTTTTGATCCCCCAATTTTTGTTTTTTATCATGAATCCCGGGATCAATCCCGGGAAGCTCTAGTTAGCGCTGCCGGCCGAAGCTCTGAAAAACCGACCTGATGGCCGCGTGAATATCGGCGAACTAGCACGTACTGAACAAAGATCTACTACAAAAATTCGGTCAGATATTTTTAGTTTCTTGTAAAATTCATATGTGAATACACAAAAGTTTACAAAACTTTTAATTAACGAGAGATAATAGAACTGCACTTTTTACATCATAACTCAAAACTTTATTGAAAATAATCCCCGGGTCAGCAAAATGTCACTATCGAATATATTATAATATATATTAACTAGATCCCGAAACCGGGAAAAACCCGGATATGTCCCGATCTCGCAGCCAAGCACCAATGTATTGGCAAAAAATAATGACGAAGGAAGGGAGGATAAACGAAAAAGAAACATTGTCAACGACAGATCCCAACACAAAGCAAATACCGCGGTTCTCGTCATACAAAACCCTCCCCAGAATTGAAACGGTAGGCGTACTGCCGATAATATGAAAGTGGAGCTTTTGTTTGTTCGTGATTTCGGTTCTCTGTACTCATCGCAGTGTTCGCTGGGAGCGAGGTACTAGTATGTGGCCCACTTCGCTAATGCATCTTCTTCCACGTCTCTAGCACTGTACTTAAATGGTTGACGTCGTTTACGCTGATGTTGAAAATGAGTGTGGGATAAGAGGATTGTCGTGGGCTTTACAAGAAAAGAGTTCGCCTTTAGACTTAGGAGCGTGTTCCAGATTTAGCGAGAGATGTTTCAATAAGCGTTCGCGGTAGGATGAGATTTTATGCTCATAGAATTTGGGTTACGGGTTTGATGGTGCTTTCTAATGTATGTATTTTAACAACTGTGCAAGTTTGAAATAAGAAATAGTGACATATGCCAACGACCTAGAGAACGCTAACAGATTGACATTATGGCTTCTAATGATACGTACATGGTGCACTCCGGATTTCTAATTAAATTATCACACGCATTTGGAACTTTGAAAATTAAATTCGTAAATTTGTTGATATACCGGGAGAATCAACATGATATCTGTCTCTTCATCAGGTGGTCTAAGTTTAATACACCCTATGGAGTATTGAGGCTTTAAACTTTTAAAGTTCAATAAGTTTTTTAATCTTCAACCTATTTTGATATTTGGCGGCACTTTTTAACCTTCTGATGGACATATCTCTAATATGGTCAAGATTTCAATCATTTTTCAAATACTAGGGACGCGGAATGTTTCACTGAGTACGCACTTACCCATATTAAGTTTTTAATCGCATAACTTGAAAACGTCAACTCGCACTGAAACGATGTATAGATATTTCTTGTGGAGAATTTTAAGATCCTTATAGCGCATTATAGCGCATCTATGTCGTCTGATCAATAGAAATAAAGATATTGTTAATTAACCAAATTCGGTCATCTTTGACCGTGAATAGCTCGCGACGCAAACAAGAAATCAATTGGGAGTTTTTTCCCGTTATTTGTAATTTCCAACCAAAGGTGGATTTATTAAAGGTATGTGGAATGCAATAAACAAAGTCACAGGCAAAACAAGAAAAGCACAAGAAGTAAAAGAAATGACAAAGGCAAGCGGTCAGAAAACAAAAGATCGACAAGAAATAGCAAACATAATAAACGACTATTTCACAACTGTCGGAAAACAATTGGCCGAAGACCTGATTAAGAAAAATAAAAACCAGCCTATTATAACCACAACCACAAACAAACTAGCAAAAACGGCAATATTTGACCATACTAACGAAAGAGAGATGAATAAAATCATAAGTAAACTAAAGAATAACACTGCACCTGGCTTTGAAAAAATCACGACAACAATAATAAAAAATAACCGAAAAACTCTGACACCAATACTGGTTAAAGCGACAAACAAAGTAATAGAGAGCGGGAAATATCCAGACTGCCTAAAAACCACAATAATAAAGCCCATCTACAAATCAGGAGATACCACCAAACCAGAAAACTACCCGCCAATAGCCCTCTTGTCAAACCTGAACAAAATACTGGAGAAGATTATCCAAAGTAGATTAACAGATCATCTGGAAAAGTACAACATCATCGATAAGCAGCAATATGCATATGAGAGAGGCTCGGGCACGACATCGGCGGCATATGATCTGATCAATGAAATTAAATGCAGACGAGACGAGAACAATATTGTGGTTGCTCTTTTCATCAACCTGAAGAAAGCGTTTAACACAATTTCAAAAACAAATATTAATCAAGAAGCTAGAGGCTATACACATAACAGGCAATAACTTATAACTAATAAACACATACCTCACTAAGAGACCTCAAGTAACGAACATCAACGAAACAACAAGCAGCATGCAACAGTCTGACGAACATGGAATCCCTCAGGGAGGAAATCTTCCACCAGCCCTATTCATTATATACATAAACGACTTAGAAGTACTCAACCTAAAAGCCACCCACTATATGTATGCGGATGATATGTGTCTAATTTACTCTGCAAAAACCCAACAACAGATTCAAGACAACATAAACTTCGACATGAAAAGACTCTCGCAGTGGTTTTTCGACAATTTATTGACCATAAACGAAAAGAAATGTGAATATATGGTATTTGAATCGAGCATGATAGAGAGTAATATCGGAATCAGAATAAATGGAGAATCAATTGAACGAGTAAAAGAAACTAAAACCTTAGGATTGACGGTGCCATGCAACCTAGAATGGGACACTCACATAAATAAACTCATAAAAGAAAACGCAAAACCCATACCGACTATCTGGAAAATAAAAGATCTTATACCTTATTCAATCAAAAATACAATCTACCATTGCCTATACACCTCAAAAATCAATTATCTTATACACGTATGGGGAAATACCATAGAAACTAATAAAAATAAATTGCAGACCCAACAGAATAAAAATCCTGTATCGCTTAACAGATTAACACCAACTGTAGATGTATACAAGATAACGAGAGCGTTAAACGTAAGACAAACAATCACTATCAACAATATGACACTGACATATAAGATAAAACACAGTAAAATAAAAACAAACATAAAACTAAACACGAACAACGACTTTCACAACTACAGAACCAGAATCTGCACACATATAAGAACAAAAAAGTTTGAAAGGAACAAGTCACACAGCTACTACTGACTGAGACAATCAAAAAATACAATCAACTACCATCAAAGTAAAGATAAAACAATTACTTATTCAAAACAAAATAACATAAATATAGATACATATTGAACGAAAGAAACAGTACCCTCGATACCGTTAACCCGAGGAGGAGATCCAAACGAAAGCGAAGGAGACCCACCACGAGGAGAGGAAAGAGGGAAGACCCAGTGGCGTGTGTTTATATACATATATGCACCATATATTGTAACATGTAGACACAGTACACTCTTAAATTGTAATCTACTATTGCAGTTAATAAAGACTTTGTAACTTAAATATCTAGCTGGGTTTTGAATTTTTCGAAGTGAAATCCTTATTTGACTAAACTAGGGAGCTCATTGCCTGGAACCATGACATTTTTTCGAAGCGTCTAAATTGAATACCTAACTTTTGCCTGAGGAGCCCAATGCCTCTGTTAGAACACGGTCCCACTCACGTCTAGTTATGAAACTAATTTTCGGAGGGAAGATTAGCAACATCGCTCTTACCTGTACGCAACCATTCTTAATGTTAAACATTCATGGTAAGTCATAACGTACCAAGGAGGTTGAGGAGGTGTCTAGAGGCGGTAAATTAAAAGTATTTTAATAATGATTTTTTTAACCATAGAGCAGTAACAAGAAAGCTACGTCAGTTTAGAACTCTAAATTAACGTCCACTTTTTGAACTTCTGATATTTTCATAGATTATATTTCTCTTCGTATCTATGGAAATACGTCTTAGAAAAGCTTATACCCAACTTGATAATTTTGAGGAATTATCCGATAAACAATAATCATGTTGATATATTCCTCGTCACTGTAATTAGGCATGTTATCCCAAGATCATGTAACAATCCTACCATCTACTATCACTAACAGGTACTAACACTTAACATGTGTCATATTCAAACTGTCATAAAATTACTATTATTTCATACTGTTCAGTATATTGATGTTTACATCATCAATTTGAGTCCGGTTAGCGAGCTATAACACTACGATGTCGGATATTAAATTTAGCTATGTTTGTATTCTCTTGAACAAATAGCATCGGTTTCACCATGGAATTTTGGGCCATAATGAGACATGTCATTTCTTAATTTTGAAATTAGTAATTTTTTTACAACGTAATTGCTGTTCAACCGGAGTCGACAATATAAAATAAAATGGTATACGATACACATACCTCCGGTAGGTCTTGTAACACAACACGTTTTCATATTCCAGACTCGGCTCCTTCGTCGCCTCGTCCGTAATATTTAACTCGTACTGTTACAATTCACTTACCGGACTTATAACGTAAATAACTATTCTAGTATTATGAAAAAATCAGCGGCCCTATTATTTCATCATTTTAGAGATAAAAAAATAGCTGTAATTTTTATGTTTATATATTTTTCCTAATTTTAAATTGAAATAGCAATCAGGTATCATTTAGAAAGTAAACTGCTCTGAGGAAGCGAACAACATGGTTCGCGAAACGTCAGCATCAACGCTTCAAATCTTGACACACGGCATAACCCGGAATCAGTTTATTTTCTAAATGATTCGGGCCGTGAAAGCCTACGTACTAAGTACGTAGGGTAGGTACTATCGTGGCCATATATTATGTCCCTTCTTTTGACGTCCATTTTCACGAAAACCTAGGAGCGATTTTTAAAAAATTCGGGTGCTGTGTCCTGGACTAATATGCTACAACGCATAAAAATTAGAAAGCTGTATGTGTTGGCGCTTTCCCGATTTTTCCAAATTAAGAAGAATTAGCGCTGTTTTTGCCACGTAAATTTTATTCGTTTAATTTTAGCAATTAATTACTCCGGAAATAATACATAGATTTGAACGAATTAAAAAGTAAAATCACCTGCGGAATGCTAGCTTTCAATGTGCATTTTTGCAAAATCATTAGATTAGTGGTCTTTGGGGTACTGCGGGGAAAGGAGGCGGTAGCGGTGCAGTCATGTCGGAGAGAACCGACACAGCTGGGAGAACCGGGGCAGCTTATTATCAATACACCAAAAGAACCATAACTTGACAAGGTAGTAATTTTAACTAACAATTAACTTCTTAATATTTGCATAATTTTGAATATAATATTTGACCCGGTACGAGAGAAATCTCTTCTATCGATTGGCGTTTATGTTTTTATAGAATAAGGTTGTAAACAAGATTTTGATGGAAGCGGATAGATCTAATAATATGGAGTTAGCAGATTTTCCGATTAGTGGTGAATACTAAATTAAGCTTGCTTGATAAACCCAAAAAATATTTAAAAGGTATGCCCGATTTTGTTATATAAATATTCAAACTATTATAACAGTTTCAACAGCTTATTTATTAATAATATTTAAATACATGCAGAAACAATATAAAATAAATACAACTCTTGATATATTACATATATTACAAATTTATACTGACCGTATAAAACTTAAAAATATCAATAATCATTTACAAATTTAGCATCGTAAATTTGTAGACACATAGAATATTTTGCAGATCACTCATTAGTTTTAAATGGTAAACCCGAAACCCGATTTAAATTGCCAAGAATTCCCATGGGACTTCCAAATGCCTGTTCGTGGTTCTGCTATCTTATTGACTTACTTTTTAATTCGGTAATCTGTCGCCGGATATCCAAATTTCTTTGGCGAGGCATTATCGCCGTGTCGTTTTATGTATTGTGTCCGTAAACACTAGTAACTATAGTAATGCTCGTGCGATCCGCCACTACTGGCAGCATCCCTGTCGATCCCTTCCCCCGCTCGCCCCAAGGATCGTAGACCGCCGCGTCAACTGCAGCAATAATGAGATGCTTCAACTCGATCTTTTGTAGGGAAAATGCAAGATAAACCATGATTATGTAATAAACTTTAAACCTATGAATTAGTGGGTAGCCTATAGTCTATATTTCATTATTCTAGCTCTTCTAATAAAGGAATTGCTGGCACTGCATAATATAGCTGTTTGTGGGTCAAGCACTAATCCAATGATTTTACGAAAATGCATATTGAAAGCTAGCATTCCGCAGGTGATTTTACTTTTTAATTCGTTGAAATCTATATATTATTTCCGGAGTAATTAATTGCTAAAGTTAAACGAATAAAATTTACGTGGCAAAAACATCCCCAATTCTTCTTAATTTAGAAAAATCGGGAAAACGCCAGCAAATACAGATTTCTAATTTTTATGAGTTATAGCATATTAATCAAGGACAGCACCAGAATTTTTTAAAATTTTTTCGCCCCTAGTTTTCCGAGAAAATGGACCTCAAAAAAAGGGACATAATATATGGCCACGATAGTAGGTCAGGTATCATTAATTTAAGTTTACAATGTCTTTTACTAGCATAGTTTGTAGAGAACGTTCATTAATATTTGTGACCTTAACTTGCTTTAACTTCCTAGTTTTAATCTCGATAATATTTCCCACCTTTTCCTTCTATTGCTATATACTACAATTCCTAGTTTTGTTTGAGTCACTAAAATTATACTGCGTTTGTTTAGTTTACTAAAAAAATACTTATTTTGGTCTTCCAAATTTCCAATGAGAATTCGAAAATTCGAAAGTTATGAAACATTAAAAGAGAGGGCTAAATCGCGATCCGACTGTCCATACAGCAGCAAAATGGAATTCGGAAGCTTTTAGTTTTATATGATTATTAATATTAATTATTTCGTATAAAAATTAATAATTGCCCTATTTACAATAGACAGGATGGAAAAATCAATTAAAAAAAACATAAAAAAGTCGGTTGACATCTTCCGTTCGTGCATCGTAATTAAGTTAATGAAAAATTGCGTTGTTTGTACATTTTTAGTTAAGACTCACTTAATAAACAAGTTTTAGGATTTTATGCTTATTTGACGGTTAAAATAACCTAAATCGATTAAATTACGAACAATAATCTATTTTCTCCGTTCGCGCTACAGAACAAAATTAACGTTCGGGCGATCGGAAAAAATTAGATTATTGATCAGAATTTAGTTTATTTAGGTTATATAAACCATAAAATAAGCATTAAAACTAAAGCGTGTTTATTAAATAGGTTTTAACTAAATGAAAAAAACAAAGTAAGGCGCTATTTTTGCAATTTTTTATTAACTAAGTAGGTACGTTGCCCCAAGGAACTATGTTATCCGATTTATTTTTTTGTGTGGCGTTTTTCCTCTTATTGCAATAGATAACTTTTCAGCACTAAAGCGTTTAAAAAGAAATTATTATAGAAACATTTTTTTCGACCCACCCTAATTTACAAGACTCAGCTAAAAAATTTATTTCCATATCGTAATTTTGATAAGTCCTAGATTTGTTTCAACTGGACTAAATTTCATTACAAGTTTGTGGTATATGTGGGTCCATAGATTGTTCATCCTATATATTATTAATCACTTTCTTACTACGTTCATTGCTTTTATATAGGTGCACAGAAGAAATTCATAATAGTCGAAATCGATGTAATTGGGTCAATATTAATGGTGGAGTTTTTATATTAAAATTTAGGAAAATTGGTGAATTAAGTCAAATGTGCCATTCTGCTACCATATACTCTTATATGTGTATGGTTCAATCTATTGATTCAAAACTACATACAATATCCGGCACTAACTTCGAAACAAATTGCAAAAAAAAAATTTATTAATTTTTCAGAAAATGTTATTTCCGTAAAACATTACTGTATTGTCTTAAACCTAAAATGCAAATATTAGAACGTAATTATCTGCTTGCTTGTACCGGGTGTTACAAAAACTATAAACCAACTCATAAAAAATAAAGTACATTTATTTAAGAGCTATGCAAAAATGTTAAGTATTTGAAAAAGTATTTAGCTAAGTATTAGAGCTCATCAAATACGAAATATAGTCATCTTCTCCATTGCATCTACCGGGTGTTTTTATTGACAATTATTATCATTTCTACTATCAGTTTTGTCAAATAAATTTATTGTTCATAAAAGTGTCTGGTTTGCCTTAAACGAAAAATGTAAATATTAGAATTCCTTGCATGTATCGGGTGTCACCAAAACTATGACAACATGGAAGACTAAAGTACCTTTGTGTTACTACAGTTATGCTGTAGGTCAAGATTCGTAACTGTTGACGTTTTGCGAACCATGCTGCTCGCTTCTTCAGAACTAACTGAATACAGTATTCACTGTCAGTATTCGGTTAGCTCTGAAGAAGTGAACAATATGATTCGCGAAACGTCAGCATTTACAAACCTTGACACACGGCATAATCCGGAAGCAATTTATTTTCTAAATGATTCTGACCCTGAAAGCCTAATGGGTAAAATATGATAAATCACGATGAAGTGCGGAGATCAAGAATTTTTATTTTTCCATTCATGTGGCGATCGATATCGATAGAAAAAAAGCCGACGTAGTTACTTAAAGGTACTTTGCTTTTAACACTTTTTCATAGATTTGGTAACGCCCTGTACATGGAAGCAGATAATTAAATTCTAATATTTACATTTTAGGTTTCAAACAATCGAGAAGGTTTTATGATGAATCATACTTTCTGAAAAACTTATAATAATTTCTTTTCCGTTTTGTCCATGTTAATGCCGACCACGGTATATTAGCACAATCAAGTCCTGAAAATTGCTGTTCAAGGTGTTGACATGGGGCGAAAATTTGAATTTGTTTAGAAATACGAGTCATCAATCTCACCCCGTGAAGTCAATGTCATCCCGTTTTGCGGTACTCTTGATATTCCCAATAAATTTCAACTCATAAATATTGAACAATAGACGTTATATATGGGTCACTCCAGGAAAACATGTCAATCAATAACATTGTCTATAAAATACCAATTTCAGTGGTTTCAGTTAATGGTGCCGCTAGAAGATTGATGTCGCTGTTTGTCTTTTTCTATAGATCGAATTTAATAAAGCTGCTTCCATTATACCTCCTATTTTCGAAGCGTGTTTCTTATAATTAGGTTTCAAAAATTATTACAACTTTTTTTGACCGTAAATAGTTGTTTGTGCACCCCGGGTACAAAAGAACCGGACGCCTAATATTTTGCTGAACTTATGTTTAATATGATGTTTAATAACTTGTAGTTAGTGATAGATTTAGGTAATTTTTTTACCATATAAAAAAAATCAAGATTATCATACGCATTTGCAAAGTTGAAAATAAAGGTTGTAAAACATATACCGGAAAAATCAAGATGTTTTGGTGGTGCACTTTTCTCCACTCCGGGCAAAAAAAAAAAAAACAAAAAAACGGCCACCTAATATTTTGTTGAAGTTTTTTGTTTAATAACATTTGTGATAATATTTGTGATTTTGCTTATAAACATTTGTGACAATAATGATGGATTTAGATAATTTTTCAGTATATTCTAAAATTTAAAAAAGTATCAAGGTCATCACACGCTTTTCATCACACACCATACAATCAAGTCGCCGTTAGGCTATATGTTCATTGATGTTTTAGTTCATAAAATAAGACGCTACATCACCCCTCCAATATTCGGGACATGGAACAACACAGTCTGTATAATAATATAAAAACTATTATAAATTTTAAGTATATTTATCAGGTATAGTATACTTGACAAAGAGCAAGATTTTGTTCGATTGATATTCAATTTTAAAACATGATTTTTTTAGTTTGAAATGTGATATTTATGTTACAAATTTTGAACAGCCTGTATAATATAATAATAATATAATAGTGAACTTTAAGGCATTTTGTTTGTCCATGTTGATGGTTTCTACTCACCAAACATCAAATTACTATCGCCAATAATAACCAAGATATTCACACTGTCCCAATGTGCCCCATGACTGTACCAATGTGCCCCGGGCCGGGGCACATTGCGACAAACTGTAAATTGGAAAGAAGTTATTATAATTCCAAAAATACCGGTGTATATACCTGGATAAATGTATATATTGTTACATAATTAGCAATAGCTATTGGTTTCCATGTATAATGATCACCATAGACAATTATTGATAGAGTTGTTCATGACATATATGTTGATTGGATTGTATATTAGTCAAAGAGAATTAATAAAGCATATAAAACATCGAAAACGAATTTACAGAATCGTAATATTGGTGTCAGAAGTGGGAGTGAAACGAGTGCTGGAAAAGTCAGTGCTATTCGTGATTGGCCGAGACCTACAGATAAACATGAAATAAGAAGGTTCCTGGGAATCTGTAGTTATTATAGCCGGTTCGTGGAACGTTTCTCCGACATCGTTGCGCCACTTCACAAACTTACAGAACAATCGCTATTCGTATGGTCACCTCTATGCGAGACATCATTTAGAAAGCTTAAAGCTGCGTTATGTTCGTCTCCAATATTAACTGATCCTAGAGAAAAAGGTATGTTTATTTTAGATACTGATGCCAGTAACTCAGGACTTGGTGCAGTTTTGTCGCAAATCCAGGATGGAGAAGAGAAGGTGTTAGAATATTTTAGTAGGACACATAGTAAGCCAGAGCAAAATTATTATGCCACGAGAAAGGAGCTTTTAGCCATAATTAAATCCATAGGTCACTTCCCTAATTATCTGTATGGGAGGTATTTCCTAATCAGGACTGACCACGCAGCACTTACTTGGTTCTTACAGATGAAGAATCCCGAAGGACAACTGGCGCGATGGCTAGAGAAGCTAGAACTGTACCACTATAAGGTGAAGCACAGGGCTGGAAGACTCCACAATAACGCCGACGCTTTGTTCAGAAGAGCGTGCTCAAACCGCAAGCACTGTAGTCGGATTGATCAACAACAGGAAAACTTCTCCATTCAACGAACGGTTTTTGGAGAGTACCCAGAATGGACAATGGCACAACTCCGAAAAGACCAAGAAGAGGACTCCGACATTGCACCCCTTTTACTGGCGAAGGAAACAGGTGGGCAAAGACCTAGATGGGAAGACATTTCAGCAGTCTTCGAACTTTAAAGCTTTGTGGGCTCAGTGGGACTCTTTGCAAGTAGAAAGTGGCCTGTTAAAAAAAAGCATGGGAGAGTCCGGATGGGAAGTCAGTCACCATGCAGCTAGTCGTACCCCATGTTAAAGTAAAGATGGTTTTAGAGGAACTACATGGCGGCTGTTCTGGCGCTCATTTTGGAGTGAATAAAACACTCGCTAAGACACGGGAGCGTTTCTATTGGGTACATTACCATGAAGACGTGGAGAATTGGTGTAGGAAATGCTCGCTATGTGCAGCAAGCAGAGGATTACAGACAAGGTCAAGAGGGAAGCTTCAACAGTATAACGTCGGAGCACCCTTTGAGAGGATTGCCATTGATGTAGCTGGGCCATTTCCTTTAACAAACGACGGAAATAAATACATATTGGTTGTCAGCGATTACTTCAGCAAATGGCCCGAAGTTTACGCAATTCCGAATCAAGAGGCTGTTGCAACAGTCTTGGTGGAAAATTGGGTGACTAGATTTGGTGTTCCATAAGAGCTGCACTCTGACCAGGGAAGTAATTTTGAGTCGTCAGTTTTCCAAAGAATGGCTCAGTTGTTGGGCATTCGGAGGACGAGGACGACACCACTTCACCCATAGTCTGATGGCATGGCAGAGCGGTTTAACCAAACAATGGAGGCGCACCTGTCAAAAGTAGTGGACGAGAGCCAAAAGGATTGGGATAAACATATCCTGTTGTTCTTAATGGCTTACCGTGGAGCTATTCATGACACTACCGGACAGACACCTGCTCGTATTGTTTTTGGTAGGGAACTTCGTCTTCCCTGCGATTTGATGTTTGGTTCCCCGCTAAACAAACCCAAAGATGTTTCGGATTATGCGGAGGAACTGAAGGGGAGGCTGTTGAAAGTACATTCAATTGTGCGAACCCGCATTCAGTTGGAAAGTGACCGTATGAAGGCTCGATACGACTTGAAAGCTAACTCCAATGGCTTCAAAGAAGGGTATCTGGTTTGGCTATATAATCCGAAACGCAAAAAGGGACGGTCACCCAAGTTATCGCCATCCTGGAAAGGGCCGTATACTGTAATCACACGCATTAACGATGTAGTTTACAGGATACGAAAGAATCCAAAGACGAAAAAGAAGATAGTGCACCTGGACCGACTGAAGCTCTATCGAGGTGCCGAGCAAGATAATCGAGACGATTAAAATTAAAAGGAGGGCAGTGTTACATAATTAGCAATAGCTATTGATTTCCATGTATAATGATTACCATAGAAAATTATTGATAGAGTTATTCATGACATATATGTTGATTGGATTGTATATTAGTCAAAGAGAATGAATAAACCATATAAAACCTCGAAAACGAATTTACAGAATCGTAATAATATTAACTAGTATTGCCATTACCAACCAGTTATTGTGAAAAATGAGGAAAGTATATGCGGATTTCAAATTCGTCCAAATGTATCCGGTCTCCCCTACAATTTTTATCTGAATCAAAGATATGCAAAAATTTTTGTAAAACCTATTATTCAGTAATATATTGATTTTCGGTTGGAAACCGCGTTGAGGACTTAGTCGATGCATATTATTCTGATTTAGTAGTTGCTCGCTATAGAACGTGAAAGGGTGACTTCTTAAACGAGATAGTCTATTTTTTGAAGTACTGAACAGCGTCATGCAGCAATTTTTAAAAAGTTAGAAACAATTTTCATTTCAATTAAACGCGAACGCGGCAGCTTCATAGATGACCTTAAAGAAAGCATGCAACTACTAATGCAATCACATTTCCCAGGAAGCACACCCCTACTGATAGGAAGTGGGCGAAGAACGCCCAGTTCCAGCCCACACTAAACGACTGACATACGGGGTATTTCACGTGAAGTTATGGCCATCTAACGAATTGGTGTGATGAAAATACGTATTTTTTGGAAGCAATTTTTCAAATTAAACTAATTTACAATAAAATATTATACGTGGTGGTTTATATAGAACATTTTTTGATCTTTTTAATTATGAAATCAAATTAGAAGTTGACATTTTTTTTCTTATATAAAACTGGAAGTAAATTTTTTAAATAAAATTTTTAATAACTTTGCCACTTAAAAAAATTACTCTCATAATAAAGCTTAAAGTGTGTAGATATACACTGAAAGTTTTAAAATGGGATCTCAAATAGTTTAGGAGATACGTGAATGTAAATACATACGTGTCTTACTGTGCGGGTAGTAAGGGCTTGTTGAGCTAGCATTGTTTGCACGAAAACGCATTAAAACAAAATGAAACAACATTGTAGGAATTTTTAGATAACTATAACTATTTTACCTGGAGAATCAATACTAATTCGTTTTACAAGAAAGCCTGTTGATGGAATAAACGCGTGCATCTTCTTTTTGTGCCTGGAATGGTGATTGCAGCATCAAATCGGGGTTGCAGAAAAATCGTCTGCAGTTTCATTGGCCTTGAGTCCGAGAAAGAGCTGGTGCTGCTATGTGGGTATCGTTATCACTTATCACAAGATAGGAAAGTATCACGTAACATTGATTTAATGCGTCTTTTTGTTTTAATGCGTTTTCGTGCAAACAATGCGAGCTCAGCAAGCACCTAGTACCCGCACAGTACGACAAGTATATATTTACATTTATTTACACGTATCTCATAAACTATTTGAGATCCCATTTTAAAACTTTCAGTGTATTATCTACACACTTTAAACTTTATTATGAGAGTAAAATTATTTTTTCTAAACGTGGGGGGGGCAAACTTATTAAAAGTTTAATTTAAAAAATTTACATCCGGGTTTATATAATAGAAAAAATTTCAACTTCGAATTTGATTTCATAATTAAAAAGATCAACAAATTTTCTATATAATATTTTATTGTAAATTTGTTTAACTTAAAAAGTTGCTTCCAAAAAATACGTATTTCATCACATCAATTCGTTAGATGACCATAACATGGCAACTAAACCTCACATTAAAAAATATTCTGTATGCACATTTATATCTTCTGGACGTCCAATTGGGCCGATTATGAATGAATTTAAAACATTACCTTTTTATTCGTTGTCCGCTTCGCGTGTAATTCCCCACACGACAGAACGCCATGGACCTGGAGAAACTTGCCTGGGCCATATCAACTTTCTCAACCTTCAAATCTCCGGGACCTGATGGGATATTTTCCGACCTATTACAATAGAATCTGGAAACCGTCAGTCCCCACATTATCAACATTTTGCGGGCCAATCTAGCACTGCGTTATATTCCCGAAAATGAAGTGAAGTTAAAGTAATGTTTATCCCCAAGCCAGAAAAACAAAATATCTTCAACACCAATTCTTATCGACCAATAAAATTAACCGCGCGTCACGACGGTTCATTTGTATTGAAAACCATGGAAAAGTTTTACGATACATAACCCCTCAACATGCATACATGAAAGGAAGGTCCACTGAGCACAGGGCAACAGAACGCATAGAAAAATACTGGGCAACCAGCAATGAACCCTAAAAGTATCCATATACGTTGCATAAGATTAAAAACTCTTATAAAACACAACAGAGAATCGTAAATAAGTGAATAGGTCGGTAATATGCTGCAGAAGAGAGCAGTAAATATCAATCTGGGCACCCAATCTGTAAGATGTCTTGTAGCTTAAGGATGCCCTCAGGGTAAAGTTCACTCACCCCTGCTGGGGCCTAGACAGCCTACTAAAGGTTTTACACCAAGAAGGGTATTACACAACTGGTTACGCAGACGATCTTACAATTCTTCTTCCAAGAAAATTGAAGGACAAAATATGTGTCAGGATTCAATGCGTCTTCAACTTAATCACAATATGGTGCAGAAATATCTTGCTCTCAGTCAACCATGGGAAAACAGAGAAACAACAGGAAAAGAAAAATACCACAACTACGAGCACCCACGCTTGTAAACACAAAACTTTTTTTGCTGCCAAAGTAAAATACCTAAGCATTACTTTTGACAGAAAACTAAGATCTGGAGATCATCGCTTAAAATCGCAATGTGGATAGACACCGCCATTAAACGACCTATGCTTACCTACGGAGCAGAAATACGGCGACCCATTACCAAACTTAAGATAGCTATTAAATACCTCAATAATATAACTAAAATGACTTGCTTTGTGACACATTAGTACTTTCGCACTTTAATTATTGTGAGGTGGTGTTTGGTCCATGTTTGTCTTACGAGAGCATTCGTAGAGTGCAGGTGGTCCAAAACTCATGTGTTCCATTTGTGTATGGTGTCAGCCAGAGAGAGCATATTACGCCTGCTCTTGTATATAGTGGGTGGCTTAATATGGGACAAAGATTTGTCTCACATTACTTCGGTTTGATTTACGCAGTTGTGCACTCTGGCAAGCCACCGTATCTCTTATGAAAAATCAGGTTTAGAACTGACGTGCACAACCTGAATCTCAGGCACAAGTTTTGTTGTACTGTGCCGTTGCACAATTTTTCAAAGTTTTGGCACTCATTTCCATATCAGGCTGCAATTTTTAAGGTACACCCTTGATGAAAAGCGTGATTTGCGTGCGAAAATATGGTGATTAAAATAATTGAACTCAAATAACTACTTTATTAACAACACCTTGCACTTCGGAGGAGTTTTCGGCGATTAACCAGAATTCTACATCCACAACCTAAATTTTCAATACCTCTCCTAAAAGTTAGGCAAGGTTAGCAAGGTAGACGATGCTCCACCTTGCTATATTTCCAGGAGCTCCTTCACAACATCGTCATACCATCAACTTATGGGAAAAACAGGATCAGTTCATATATATATATATATATATACAGACGGGTCGAAATTCCCACATCATTCTGTTGCATTAGTCTTCTCCTAAACACCGCATATGAAAATCGGTCTACCACTAGGACCATACCTGACTATAGCACAAATAGAGTTGATTACCTTAACAATAGAACCAAAAATTATTACTGAAAAATGTACTACTGGCAAACATGTGCTGATCCTAACGGACAGCAAACGAACCATACAAGCGCTATCTATACCACTCACAACTGAGTCACAACCACCACACTTGCACAACAATGTTCCGAAGTCCTGACAATAGCAGCACATGCAAACAATACTATAGCCATCCATTGGATAAAGTGGCACGGTAAAAGCAAAGGAAACAGGGAAGCCACGCGCCTGTCTAAAAACGCTACGAGGACACCCTATATAGGACCTGGGCCACCGATACTACCGCCCCTCAAAACATTACACAACTCACTAACAGAAACATCCCAAACTTTTTTCAGGAAAAGATGGGATAAAACCACCAAGTACGTTTTTGCAAAAGGAACCTTACGAGCCCCTTGCCAAAAGACCACAATGTGTTACCTTCAACACAGGGGCGTAGCTACGGGGAGCAGTGGGAGTAAACTGCTCCAGGCGCACGAGTAGAGGGGGCGCAAAATTCGAAGAGGAATAACAAAACTGTAGTGTAAAAAATGGCCAGAGTTTCTAAATAAAATTCTAACGACCTAAATGTTTTGTGATCTTAACTTAATTATCATAATTTCGATTTATAGATTTGTGCGTTGTGTTTATACATATATAACTCCATGTACATTTGACTTCTGTAAATGTTTGTTTTTAAGCATGCGCACTTCATATTTATTTATTTATTTAGTGTACTATTGTAGTATATTGTTCACGTTAGATCACTGCTATTATTTTACTAAATTGGTGTGTTATGTATTCATAACTTATAAGTATGTAAGTGGTTTTCAGTATTTTCTTGTTAATATGAAACACATAATGTTACTTCTTTTAAAAGAAAGAAATGGTCAATCCTAAAGTTTTAATGCTAGGTAAAAGTTTCAATTGCCCAAAACGCTTTCTTCCAAATAATTTTGACAAAAATTTAAAAAACTCTCTTTGAGAAACTTGAAAAAATTTCCCTAACCATCACTTGAATGTGGTTAGGAAAACGTACTGTGGCATCTTACCAACTTTCACCTGAACTGGGAAAATGTTTTCAAAGTTGTAAATGTTATTATTTTAATGGTACTCAAAAAATGAGAATAGTAGACTATTGCGTCTTAGCCGAAAAATTCAAACCCAGATGGATTTTTAAATATGCCTTTGATTTGACATTAGAAATAACGTGTAAACAGCCGCAATCGATATGGGGTCTGAGCTGCGAGTTATTCACTGTCATAGTCTGCATAGATAACCGACTTGGATTTTTTTATTGGTCGGACAACAATAAATTTTTTTAGGAAACTTCTAGATCTTTTAATTCTCTACAGAAAATGTTTATACATCCTTTACGTACGAGTTGACGTTTTCAAGTTATGCGTCTGATAATACATCAAAAGCAGGTATAACGTTATTTGTATGCTGGGTGATCCATTCCACGTCCCAAGTATTTAAAAACATGATTGATCATCATATTTAATAATAAGAAGAATAATAGCGTGCAATGAAAACTTGACCATTTTCAAGATGGTCCTTCAGAAGGTTAAGAAATGGCTTATCAATACCCACCTTGGTTTAAAAAAATAAAATAAATTAGTGTAAATGTTCTTAAATCTACGCTAGTAAAAGATACTAGTTTTAGAATAATTCCATAAATGCCATACCGTTATTTATATAAAACACCTGTGAAGCCCATGTGAACAATTTGAAAAAATATTTGGGTTATTTTAATTTGTTAGAAATCGAAAACAGCCAGCTGTTGACTCTGTTGACTAAATAATTTTTACTTTATCATACGCAATATGATGAAGTATTGTAATCGTGCCGAAAAAAAAAATTGAGTTTTTAGCGGAAATAGGTCTTTATGGGTCCCCTGAACATTTTTGACCAAGGTACAAAAAAATGTCTGTGTGTGTGTGTGTGTGTGTATGTGTGTGTGTGTGTGTGTGTGTGTGTACCCGTTTTTTGTGGAGACGATTCCAGAAAAACTACTAAAGGTATCGGGACGAAAGTTCATATTTAGAAGTTTCATGACTAAACTTAGAGCTGAAAAGCTTTTGGTTCAAAAAGGTCCAAAGGAACTGGCCATTTACTCTTAGCATTTTTCAACGATTTTGCAAATGAGCCGCCATTTCTGTAATTTTGTCAAAATAGATAAATAATAAATTAAAGTAGAGGAAATTCTGAATAATTTATGTCTGCGACATTTTTTGGTAAAATGAATAGTTTAGCTTCAAGAGCAAATTCTATTTGATCGAGATCGGTCGCATCTGCATTGATATGAAACTACATCCTCGAACTACATAGTAGCCTGGATTTGACAAATATTTTTTGTGCTGTCACCACAGAAATGTCTATGGCTGACACACTCGAAAACAGCTGATTTCATCAGAGGTTGGAGAACCGCTATAGAACGTTGCCGCTCTAGTGCAGCAATGTACAAAATACAAAATTTAAATAAAATAAGATCACCAATTTGATTGTTTGTTGATAAGAAATATTAACCCGTTGTTATATCTAATTCTAAAAACGATAAATTGAGAAATTTGTAAATAAAGTATAGCTATGAGTGTAGTTATATTTTAGTATGTAGGTACGGATGTGACATCTACAGTGTCATGAACGAATATAAATCTGTCAGAATTTGAATTAGCCTTTTAAACTTGACGTTTCGTAGAAGCGGTATTAATCTAGCATTTCCTATACAGAAGTATAACCATTTTTGATTTTTTTAAATACATATTTCTCAAAAACCAACACAAAAACGTTGATGTTACTCCTGTCGAAAACTACATAGCGCGACTCCCTCACATGCGACGGTGACGCTCCTCCATCGGTGACGCGCGGTCACGCGCGCATCGCCGCTCGTCGCGCTATTCCGTACTTACGGCACTTGTGAGATGAATAACTACTATTCTGATGACAGTAGGTAGTGTCAAACGCTGATGCTTTGACAATACCTGCTATTGATACTATTGACTATTAAAATATCTGTCAAATCCTGGCTAACTAGGTTAATTTTAATGCAGACATGATTTATCTCAATCAAATAGATTCTCATGCAGCTAAAATATTTATTTTATATTTTGTATGATAAAGTCATGTGCCTGGCCACATCAGATTTTTTTTTATTGTCATAAAACCCTAAACTGAGTTTTGCAATGATTTTGTATATATAAACTCGTTTTTAGCATAAAACGTTTTTCGTTCAATCTGGAATTGAAAAATTACAATAGACAGTGGACAGTGGTATACATTAAATTAAATGTTTAAAAATGCCAGACCTCTTCCGAAAACAAGGGGCCGCAGAGATTTGTCTTGCTCCAGGGCGCTGAATATGTAGCTACACCACTGGTTCAACACACAGAAGCAACCTCAGACTGCTAAATCTATACGAATCTATACGGGGCACTGCAGACTAAAAACGCGTCTAATCGGACTCCTAAAGGACTCCTAGAGGACCACATGTGCAGAACATGAGAAAGAGAGGAAGAGCAACGTCCTCGCCTTCACGAAGGCCGCAGGCTAGCTCGAGGCAGGTTAGTAAAAGGGGCCTAATACGGCCTACATGTTGTGGGAGTTGTCCCACGCTCCAAGATATGCATATCCATGTCCAAACCGTTTTCTGCATCAACTTTAAATGTGTATATTTGGCAGTCGATACTAAATACTTATAATAAAACAACGATAATCAATCGGTTACCTGAACTCTTTTACCCCTAAATTATCCTTTTGCATGAGGGAACGTTTTTGACAAAGAAAAATTGATTTCAAGCCTTTTACATTTGTGTTTTGCCGACAAACAGGCTAATTTTTCAAAAATAATGCTTAATTCAACAGTTTGACAATAATTGCTCTTAGATGGGAACAAGTACCGATCTTTTGATTTAACACCAAACCGGTCGGGACGCTCTGAGATCCATGTCTCAAACCGTGACTGTACGGCGAAATCGGCACATATGGTAAACCTAGGCAGGGCCGGCCCGAGGCGGGTTCAGCGCCTTCCCCGGAACCCGGCCCGGCCCCGCACTTTACACAGTGCCGCTAACTGCCTCTCAAGGTTACAAGTTAACCCCTTCCCCTAACTGAGGCGATTTTGTCGCTGTACTAGATAATTTTGCTATGTATATCAAAAGGGTGGGTACGATACCACACAAAGAATACAACGATGTGCGACAAAAGCGATTCGACTCAGTCTGGGGGAGGCTTTACAATCTTACCGCGGGGACAATGTTCTGTTGGCGCCATCTGTGCATGAGTAGAAATATTACAACCAGGGATGTCAAACCGTAATTTACCTCGTAAATTACTAAATGAATTACTAATGGTAATTTACCGATTTTTAATTACCTTAATTTACGGCTTAAATTACCGATGCTAATTTGCGTCAATTTAAATAACCGTTGGTCATTTACCAGTAATTCACCAAAAGTTTTAATTACAGTTATTAATTTTAAAGACCTTCCACCAGTACTTGCGTGAATGTACCCCACCACTCCTAAGCAGTCGACGAAGTGCTGTAAGAGCGTAATTTGTCGGGTAAATTACTAAATTAATTACTTAATTCAGTGGAGCCAATAATGCACATTTTAAATCAGAAGCCATCTACCTACTATCAAATTCATGATATAAAGAAATGTTCTGGTGATCCGGATAAAATGTGATCATTATTTGTGAAACCGGGCGTTGTCGTTTTGTGAGTCTGTAATAAATTACATTATTCTATAATTATGAGGTTAGACTGTCCATTTTATAAATTGCTGGTATAATTAGTTATTTAACCATCAAGTATATTAAAAAGAGCAATTAATGATCGATACTGTTTAACGCGCGAGCGATTAGCGAGCGCGTTAAACAGTGTTCTAATTACTACAGATAACAAAAACAAGGAATGCTTGCTTGTATAATAAATAACTATTTGACTTTAGTACCTTTGCTGGAAACACGTGTTTATCAACATCTACGATTTTTGAGATACAGCTATGCTCCATGCACAAGCTATATTTCATGATCATAATATATTATGCTGAGCGGGTTGGGCTGGATGATGAATTTTCAGTCGGGCTCAGTGGCGCGTTATGCCATCATGGGGCTCTGGGCAATTTTGAATTTGGGGGCCCCCCATATACAGTGTTGAAGGCTTACTTTTTTGTATAAAAATAATATATGCTAATAATACTGATATAACATTTTGAAGGAACTTACATAAGTCATAAATATGGTATTGACTTATTTATAACAACATATAAGTACCTACATAATTATTTAAAGCAGCAAATGAATATAGTTAAGAAAACAAAATAACAACTAAATAACTTAAAAATTTTAAAATCAAAATTCGTAGTAAGTAACAAATATTATCTTAATAAATAAAATGGTATTCTTAACAAATTAAAATAAATAATTAACTACGTAGGCTTTCACGGCCAGAATCATTTAGAAAATATACTGCTTCCGGGTTATGCCGTGTGTCAAGATTTGTAAATGCCGACGTTTCGCGAACCATGTTGCGCGCTTCTTCAGAGCTAACTGAATACTGTAGTACAGTGAGCAACGGAAGCAGCTTATTTTCTGGAAGAAATAGCGTTTTATATTAGGGAGTCTAGATATACTCCATCTGGAACAGCTTTTCTATATTTTACATACCTCAATGTTTGTATCTCCACAAAATATATACTTATTAAATTTGTGATGCATGTTTCATAGTTTTTTGGAGATGTTACTTTTATAAACTGTAATTTCCTCCTTCTTTTTATAAAATTGTTGCTTTCATAATTTTTCCATAGTTAACGCATTGCTAAGATTCCGATTCCATATCGATATATAGATTTAAAAAGAAGAGACGTAACGTGTCAATATAAGGTCCTCAATGTTTAGGAGAAAGGAACCAAATAAAAGTTTTAGGAAAAGACTCAAGCTACATCGAAGCCTTTAATGAATTACTTTTGAATATACAGGGGGATGCATTTATGAGAAGTAGAAGAAGCTCCATTTTTAATATAGTGCCCTGGAGATTTTTGGAGCTGTGAAAACCGCATGTCACTGAGATCAGCCGCTTAAATGATACAGCACGATAAATGTTTAAAAAAATAATCAAACAATGTTAAAAGGATTCCACGGTGTCAATAGCTCGTCGTTTTTAAAATGACTGAAGCTAGAAATACTAATTCATTTTGAATATATATAAGCCCAATAGTGGTACAACTAAGAAACAAAGATCTACAGACAGACATCATGAAATCCAGGAAGACTATCGGTGCTATAACGACAGCGGACTGCTCACTTAAAGGAAAAGTATCAAATATATTTATCAACGAACAACTAACTCGAAGAGTAAGCAACTTATTCTATAAAGCCAGAGAAACAAAGAAGACAAAGCAATACAAATTTCTGTGGACACGTGATAATAAAATTTACATACGAAAGGAAGCAAATAGCGTTAAAATAAGAATACGAAATAACGACGACCTGGAAAAAATACAATAAGAAGATGTACACATAAGAAGACATCACACAAGAGCAGAAAACTAACTAAACAGAAATGGATTCCATATATCTTCACAATATAAGAAGCATGAAGAAAAAACACCATGAAATAGAACTGATCCCAACTCTTCACAACAACCCAGCAGTGATCGTAATAACGGAGACATGGCTCGATAAATATAGCGAGAAGCTGTATAATATCCAGGGTTACAACGCCGAATACTATTCCAGACAAGATGACAAAAGAGGAGGTGGGCTGGCAATATACGTACGAACAGACGTTAAGTATACCGTAAAAAAGAAAACAACAATAGCAAACGTAGAAATATTGTCCGTAAACCTAGAAGAAGAAAAAATTATATTAACAGCCGTTTACAAGCCTCCACAGGTTGCATATGGAGACTTCAAACAAGTACTACAAAACAACCTACTTGATAGGAAGAAGCCCCATATAATATTGGGAGACTTAAATATAAATATTATGGAAAACAACAACACAAGCAAAGACTACAGAACCACTATCACGGAACAGGGTTACGTAATAATGAACAAAATTGGAAAGAAATACTATACCAGAACAAATACAAACGGAAATAACACAATCCTAGACCATATCATAACCAATATAAAGTACAAAATTAAAAAAATAACCATCGTACCAACAAATGTCTCTGACCATTATCCACTGATAACAACAATGAAAGAGAAGAAACCACTGCTTTACACCTACTGGACACACAAGCTCACAAACAGAGCACAAATAAAACGGGACATAAAAGAACTTCCATTTTCACAAATAGAAACATTTGAGAACTTATCAAAAGAAATTGAAAAAATTATTTCAAAGAACGAAACGGAAAGAAAAATTAAAAGACGAACCGAATGTAGCTGGATAACGGCGGAACTAATAACTCACGTAGAAACCAAAATAACGAAGTACTGAAAGAAAGATACAACGCAATCAAAAGACTAACTGCCTCTAAAATAAGAAAAACGAAAACAGACCACTACGTTAAAAAATTTAAGCAAATAAGATTCGATAGCAGAAAGACATGGGCTACAATAAACGATCTAATAAATAAAAACGCCACAAGAAACACAGACATACCAAGGATTTTACAAGAAAACGGAACATTAACAACAAACACGAAAGAAATAGCGGACACGATAAATAAATATTTCTCAAACATTGGCCACGGACTAGCGGAAGCATGTCAACAGAGACAGGCTGGTGCAGCACATCCATCGTACACAAAAAGAAAAATCACACAAACAGCACATTTTTCAAAAACGGACGAAAACGAAATCAGAGACATAATCGCCAAACTAAAAAATAATAAGGCTCCAGGATTCGACAAAATTACTAACAACCTTCTAAAAGACGTAACAGAATACATAACCCCAACCCTGGTAAGACTAACCAATGAAATGCTCACAAATGGCAAGTACCCTGAATACTTAAAAACAACAACAGTTATTCCCATACACAAAAGTGGAGACGCTACAAAACCTGAAAACTACCGACCAATATCCCAGCTATCAGCTCTGAACAGAATAACCGAAACTATAATAAAACGAAGACTAGATACACACATACAGGGAAACAAGTTAATAGGTACGCATCAATACGCATTTCAGAAGAATTCAGGTACAACATCGGCTGTTCTGGACCTCATAACACACGTTACAAAAAAAGCCGAAAAAAAGAACAAGGTGGTCTTGATGTTCATTGATATGAGGAAGGCGTTTGACACCGTAAGCAAGGAAAGAATCCTGGAAAAGCTGAAAACCTGTGAAATAACTGAAGAAAAACTCGAACTCTTTAAAACCTACATGGAAAACCGACCACAAAAAGTTAAAATAGCAGGATTGGAAAGTGACGTGGAATACCCAAAATATGGACTGCCACAAGGATCAAATATCTCACCAACTCTTTACATATTGTACACAGACGATATTGGCGATTTGTTACTGAATGGAAGATTGTTCGTATTTGCGGACGATATATGCATATCATATGCGGGACGGGACATGACTACTCTACAATTCGAAATCGACGAGGACATGAAGAAACTGGAAGCCTGGTGCACCAAAAACTATCTGACCATAAATGAACAGAAATCCAACTTCATGATACTTAACAACAGTAAGAAACCCACTGCACTGACCATCCACCTGAACAGTCACAAAATAGAGCAAATATCGCAAATAAAGTATCTTGGACTAACAATCACAGACAATATGAAATGGGACGCACATATAAATAAAATTAGAAACAAAAATGCCATAGTACTAGCACAATTGCGGAAAATCAGAAAATTTGTACCAAAACCAACCAAAAAGGCCATCTACCATGCTATGTTCCTCGCGAACATAAATTACTTAGGAACGATCTGGGGTACGACTACACAGAAAAACATAAACACATTACAGATCCAACAAAACAAGATCTTAAAGACACTGTATAACTTCGATTACACAACGCCAACAAGTGTCCTATACAAACAAACGGGAGAACTGACGATACGCGAAACACTAAAGATGAACGACATAACGCTGATTCACAAGATACAAAACAAACTAATGAAAACGAACATGACACTAACTACCAACTACGACATCCATAACGTCAATACAAGACAACGACACAAATTACGCACTCACAGAGTAAAGAAATTTAAAAACCGGATGAACATTACGACCACATCAATTTGCACTTACAATGACATACAAGACAAATACAAAAAACTCAGCAACAAACAATTTAAACAAAGAGTCCGCGCCATTCTACTGGGGATGAGGACTTAAGCAGAACCTAGACATTAGCGACAACCAGACACCTTCGATACCGCTAGCCCGAGGACGATATTCTCATCACTCGAGGTGACGACAGAGGGAAGAACTGTGAAAATATAATATAATCGTATTATTTATGTATTCATAATTGCTGTAAAGTAGAATAAATAAAGTTTAATAATAATAATAATATAAAGTGTGATTCATTACTAAGTATTTCAAATTTGTATCTTAAGCAATTTCCTAAAACTTTTATTGGAATGTTTTTCTTGTAAACATTTTAGAAAGAAATGCATTGACTGGATACGTTGCTTTTTATACACACTGTATAATAATAAGGACTTTGAATGATTTACAGCATTTTGCAGATATTTTTTCGAGCGTTTATCTTTACAGAATAGAATTGCCTAACAAAATAAAAAGGTCTCTTAGGGTCCCCACGGGCAAGGCAGAAGGCTACTCTAAAGTTCAATTTTAATTTTCTTACTAGGGTAATTTATGAATTAATTATTCTATAGTTTATAAAAGATTGATTAGGAACCTCGTTGAGAGGAGGTTAAATGTGCTTGCAGCGTTAATGAGGAGTGGCATAGTGCGGTAGTCTGTTATGGCAATGAGTTTCCAAAATACTTGTTTGGGGGCCTCCTGTTGTTGAGGGCCCTGGGCAAATAACCATTTTGTGAATAGGGTAACGCGCCACTGGTTGGGAAAAATAGATTTATAAATATAGATTTATTTAAAAGCTTCTTCAATATAATTATACATCAGCTACTAGTGTCCTTCTTCTTTGTGTCCTTCTTCTTTGTGTCCTTCTTTATTATCTGGTTCCATGAGATTATTGTTAATCCAATTCATAAAAGACCATGTCCTAGTGAAAACGTCGGGATACAAACCACATTTTGCCCCAAATGATACTATTCCAACTTGCTTTCCTCTGGAATCGACCAAAGGCCCTCCTGAATCCATGTAACACGTACCAGTACCGGAACTACGGGAATACGTGCAGATATTAGAATCCGCAATACCTTTCGCTGCGTACGACATGTATAACTCGGAGCATTCCTTATTTGTGATTGTCTCGACAATAATGAAGTTCAATACTGTAGCTGGATTTTCGAGATAGAAAGAAACTTGCCCCCATCCTATTGCCGTACATTCTACCTGACCACCTAAATTCTCTGTTTCCAAGCCAATGGGACGGACATCCTTCGTGAAGGTGATACTTTTCGTCGTCTTCACCATCGATATGTCATTTTCAATAGTTTCTGTTAAATATTTAGCGTGGACCACTATCTTTTCGACGTCGTACCTTGTGCCTCCTTCCAGTGTCGCGGTTCCTACTAAAATCGTGTGATGACCACCGTATTTGCTAAAATAAAGGTATAAACAACTCTGAAAAAATTGAGGATCACTTATCTGTATCTACATAACTCCCTAAGTAGTGCCGATACGCAGATGAGACATCGAAATATTGACATATACACAGTTTGTTCTAGTAATACGAATTTTAATATTCAGTGCAGAACAATGTTCTTAAAATAAGATTAACACTTTGATCTCGCCACGCACGGGCGCGTTTCACCATATTGGTAAAATTTTCTACCAATATCAAGAGCTGGTGATACATACAATGAAGAATGACCGAGAAGAGAGTTTTGTGAAAAAGATATTACTGTGCTAACTGAAGTTGTGCACACTGCGAAAAATGATGATTAAAACTTACTAATACAACGGTGCATCTGGAAAAGTTAGAATATTGGGGGTCTTTTCTCATTTGGCACAAATAGATTTTTCAAGTGCTATTTTTCAAAATATTCAAATATCTGAACAATCACTACAGTATTTGTCTGTAATTTAAGAAGAAAATATTAAATAATAATAATTGGTGTTGCAACCACAATACTTGTTTAACCGATATCTTAAAACCTGTAATAATTTTTGTCAAGAGATACGTACTAACATTGTATATTACTCTTTAAACAAATTTATTTGTTCAAACAATTGCACCTAAAGTAACAAATTACAAAAAACAAGCCGACAATGTAAGAATAATAATTCCTACAAAAGAAAAACAAAACAAATTATTTGTGTGAAAAATGGAATTTAAAGAATTGCAAATTCCAATAAAAAAATTCTAACAAAAAATGACAAAAAATGCGAAGAATTTAATAACAGTTTCTACAATAAATATAAAAAATATGTCCGTAACGTCCGTAAATGTATATACTTGTTTAAACAATTGGTATTTGTTTAAACAATTACAAATTAGTTAATAAATGTCATAAAACTGCCAATAATCTAATAAGAATTTATGCAAAAAATGTGTCCATTACAATTATTGTTCAAACAATTGCAAATTAGTTAAAAAATGACAACGATACCTATATTCTAATAATTTTTGCAAAATTAGAAAAATATGTACCACATTTATTTTTGTTTGAACAAATGGTATTGTTTAAACAATTGCTAATTAGTTAATAAATGAAAAAATGGAAGAATGAGTTTGCAACATCGTATATTTTTGTTTAAACAAATTCTAATTATTTAAACAATTTTTTAATTTTGAAATTAGTTAATAAATTGCAGAAAGCATGTCAATAATCCAATAACACTAATTTAAAAAGAAATGGTATTTGTTTAAACACAGCAAAAAAAACAATAATTTAATAACTTCTACAAAAAATAGAAAAATATGTTCGTACCATGGTATATTTTTGTTTAAACAAATTGTAATTGTTTAAACAATATCAAATTAGTTAATAAATGACAAAAAATATTCAATAATCCAATAATAATCACTTCTGTCAAAAACAATAAAACACGTAACATTGTAAAATTATAAATTTGGGGAAACTTTTGTCTCATATTTAGGCTACTATGGCGACGGTAGGGGTGGTGAACAAAAAAATAGTGGTTGTGGATTTGTTCCTTTGGGAGTTCTGAACAATTTCTGATAATCTCCCGCAGCTTTTTTCTAAATCCGAAGCGTGAAAAATGAAGAGAAAAAATATGCATTTTTGCAATGTATTTTAAATGGTAAATTTGAGGTGCTCGGTGGCACGTGTTAAGGTTAACCGATTTTTTCAAATTTGGTAGAATTTTTTTTCTGGAAATGGAACAAATTAGGGAGGATCGTTGCCCTCTAAGTCCGTTTCTTATCCCATCCTTGTAAACACGTACCAATCACAACGCACGTTTGGCTGGTTTTCTTAGAAATATATTCTATCAATTTTTAGTACTGACATGTCCAGTTATATGCTCTGCCATCAATGCTGAATTAATGATGTTTAGTTGATAGTAACATTACTTACGACGAGTACTGCTTCCGAGCTTGATCAAAGCCATAGCACAGCTCATTATATGTCTTATTAAGTATTTGAACTGTGAAGTGTTATCTGTTTGATCGGTACCACTTAAAAAGTTATGTAGTAATAAAAAGTGTTTCTGTAATTTTTTTTTAGTAGTAAAGTTATCATTTTTTACATGAGCTAGATAATTACTGTTCGAAACAATGCGCTGCTGATAAAATCCATCTGTCACTCACGATTGTCCCACCGCAAATTAGACCTTCGATGTTATGAATAATGGCAACTTGGAAAGGAAATTGTCCACTTGATGCCAAATGCCCGCCGACGATTCTGGGTTTGACGGTGGTCGTGACATTTCTCCGACATTCTGCAATAGAGCAATGCTGGCAATTCCACAAGATAACTAAGGACTATTATTACCTACAAAATTGGCGTATATCAAAATTAGTCGAAGGAAGATTTGGTATACGCTTACGTCAAAAGGACGCCCTGTCATTATGCTTTGTCATCTGACTGACGTGTCCCAAAAGTGTGGATTTTTGATGTTTGATTTTAGCAGAAGTAGGTATCATATATTTTTGGTATATTAAACGATCAACAATTTCCCAAGCTGCACATATTTTTTTAATTAAATTATCGCCGTTTTAAGGTATGTATACAGGGGAGCGTTCAGAAACTAAGAGCGTGTTCGAGCGATTAGTCCGGAACGTTTTTCCAGTTTTTCCCATCAGAACGCGCCGTTTCATGCTAGATCTCGGCTGGCATTCGGCTGGCAGAATTTCAGGGATATCATGATTTTGTTGACAATCATGTTGGCAACAATGACGATTTCCCTAGAGTGAGAAGAAAAATAGCAACACACAAAACGAGGTTAGGTTGGGTTAGGTGAGGTAAGTGTTCGGCTCCGCTCCTAGGGGTACGCATACCACAGGTTTGAGAAACGCTTGTTTATGTTATTTATTGTACTTAGCCAATTGTCCAGTCATTATACAGGGTCCTGCAACTCAGCTCCCGTCTTCTGTAGCTCAGTTACTAATTAAGCTCAGTTTGACCTTTTGCAGGCTTACCCTGTATATGCCCTGTATTTCAAGGTACATTTCAGGAAATTATTTTGATTATACATGGTGTTCCGAAAATGTGCAACGCCATTGTAATATATCTTTTTAAATTGCATGCTATACATTTCTTTACACATTTGTAAGCCTTTTATGGGTGCCTACATGCTACCAAAATTTTATTGTAATCGGTTGAGTGAAAAAAAAAATAAAAACAAAAAAAAAATGATTTTTGTCGTTGGCTTTAAAAAGCAACAAAAACCACAAATTGCACCTCGTTAATAAAATTTTGCGACGTGCTTATTAAGTTAGAGCTAGTAGTCTCGTGAACCAAGTGCCATTGATCCAAATTATACAGGCTGATCTAAATCTAGTGTCAAACTTGTCAAACTTCAAAGCGTCTTATTGTTCTTATTTTAAATTGGAACCAATAATTATTTTTAGGAGAAACGATGCATAATTAAAAAATAAACATTGTTTCTAAATACAATCCCATCACAATTCCCAATATTTTAAAAGTTATTAACCAAAAACACATTTTTCAACGTTTCCAACTGCAATTTTAGGTAATAAATATCGTACGTGGCTTTGAAAAACAATTTATTTCATAAAATATAACGCAGAGAGGTATTTTAGATTTGAGTGTACTTAATTAAGTAGTTGTTCAATTCCCAAATTTACTGCAAAATTTATCTATAGCGGTAAGGGCGGAAATGTGGCTGCAACATGATGCAGCTCCAGGACTTTACTCGTTACATGTCAGGGACCAGCTTAACGAAATCTTCGCAACTCCGTAGATTGGCAGAGAAGGACCAGTTGCTTGGCCTCCTCGATCACCGGACTTAACGAACCTGGATTTCTTACTGTGGGGCTACGTTAAGGACATCGTTTATGCTGAACATCCAACACCGCCAGAAAACATGCAAGAAAGAATCCGGGGCGCATTTCAATCTATTACGCCCGATCTATTAAGAGCAGTGGCGAGGTCATTTCATACTCGTCTTCGTTTGTGCCTCGAAGAGCACGAAAGACATTTCGAAGAACTACTTAATTAAGTACACTCAAATCTAAAATACTTCTCTGCGTTATATTTTATGAAATAAATTGTTTTTCAACGATACTTATTTACGATATTTATTACCTAAAATAGCTGTTGATAACGTTCAAAAATGAGTTTTTGGCGAATCACTTTTAAAATATTGAGAATTGTGATGGAGCTATATTTAGAAACAATGTTTATTTTTTAATTCTGCATCGTTTCACATAAAAAATGTATGAGTTCTTATTTAAAATAAGAACAGTAACACGCTTTGAAGTTTGACACGTTTGACACTAGATTGACCGATTTTGGTCAGCCTGTATAATTTGGATCAATTTGACACTTGGTTAACGAGACTACTAGATCTAACTTAATAAGCACGTCGTAAAATGTTATTAACGAGGTACATTTTGTGGTTTTTATTGATTTTTAAAGCAAACGATGCAAAATATTTTTTTTTGTTTTTATTTTTTTGCGCTGCAGTCGCTCAACCGATTTCAATAAAATTTAGGTGGTATGTAGGCAACCACAAAAGAATTTCAAATGTGTAAAAAATATATAAATGCAATTAAAAAGAATATTTTTAGCATATTTTTAGGACATCCTGTGTAATCAAAAATAATTTCTTGAAATGTACCTTAAAGTACAGGGTAAGCTTGCAAAATGTCATGCTCTCACCTTAATTAATAACTGAGCTACAGAAGACGGGAGCTGAGTTGCAGGACCCTGTATACATTTGGCAATGCAAATAAACCGAGCAGGCTAAACTTTTGATATGACATGGTGGGGCCCTAGAAAAGCTTAACTTCAAATTGTCGACCAAGATTTCCTATGTGCATTTTCCGCCATCTTGGAAAAAGGATTAAATTCAGTTTTTTTTTACAATAACTTGGTTCTCCGTTGAGATACGATAATTTTTAATGAATACTTTTTGCTGCTTTTTTACGCTCTACAATTAAGGTCTGTTACATTTTTTACCTATCCTTAATCGTTATTGAGATAGCGATAAAAAAAGTCTAAATTTAAGGTAGTGATATATGTTTTCTGCTGTTTTCTCTTTTCTCCCAATAGATATCGAAAAAATTGTACAATGAAACTTTGAGAGCACGTTGAGACCAACAATTCCGTTTTTAAAATTTTTTCCTCCGACCAAAATTACGTTTGAGCCCCGTTTCGATTTAGCCGCTCGCACAGTTGTATGCACACGTCAAAACGGATTAATGGTTGTTTGGAGAATTATTGGGATACAAAATAAATAAATAAACCAGACAAATTATGAAAAAGAAAAAACACATCAAATCTATTGAACAAATATTTTTTTTTTGTAGCCAAAAATAATAATTAAGCGCCTCGCTGTTTTTACAATTTTTGGCGTTTCGATGGTCCTGGCTGAGGAAGTTCTTCCTCAGTTAACTCTTCGAATTGTGGAGACTCTCGAACTGCAGGAAAAGATGCTGGGATGATCGAAACATCATCATCATCGTCGTCGTCGCCGTCGTTGAATAGAATGTCGACTCTGGCGATATTGTTGCTTGTTTGCCCACTACAATGCAGGGAAATAACGGAGCAACTAATTCCTCCTTTTCTGCACCCACAAGAAGCTTCACACTTTCCTTCACATTTGTACGAAAGTTTTAATAGTGCAGGTGGAGCGGGTTCAGCTGTGGTGCAAATTGGTTCCAGCCAGTAATTGGTCTGCCGCCAACCTCGTTCCTGAGGATCTTTGAAAAATTCGAGCCACATTTGTACTTGTAGACATCCTCTTTTGACGGTCGCCGCTAAGAGAGTCTGAACAGCTCAGCTTTTAGCCATATAAATGTTTGTAATCAGAGGTTTTTTGCAAGGACCATCGAACCGACGGAAAATATTAAAAAGGGGGGCCTTTATTTATTATTTTTGGCTACATACAAAATTAGTTGTTCAATAAATTTCATGTTTTTTTTTTTTTTTTTCATAATTTGTCTGGTTTATTTATTTAGTATCCCAACAATTCCCCGAACAATCTTCCATCCGTTTTGACGTGTGCACACTATATGGTGGTCCAAATTCATACCTTACAAAATATTTTTTTTGTTTTGCTGGAGGGCAACGATCCTACCGACCGGTTCCTTTTCCGAAAAAAAAATCCTAAATTTGAAAAAAAATTGGTTAACGTTAACACGTGCACCTCAAATTTCCCATTTAAAATACATTGGACAAATGCATATTTTTTCGTTTTTTCTTCACGTTTCGTATTTAGAAAAAAAGTTGCGGCAGATTATCAGAAATTGTTCAGAACTTCACAAAGATCAAATCCACAACCACTCTTCTTTTTTTTCACCGCCCCCACCCTCTCCTGCAGTACCCTGAAAATGAGGCAAAACTTTCCCCAATTTTACAAAGTTACGTGATTTATTATTTTTCTGACAGAAATTACTATCATTGGATTATTGGCATGTTTTCTGTCATTCATTAACTAAAAACTAAAAAAATTGCTTAAACAATTACCATTTGTTAAAAAAAATATATGATACTACGAACTCATTTTTCCGTTTGTTGCAAAAATTACTAAATTATTGGTTTTTGTAATTTATTAACTAATTAGCAATTTTTTAAACAATTACCATTTGTTTAAACAAAAATATATATGGTTGCGCACATATTTTTCTAAATTTGCAAAAATTATTAGAATTTTTGGAATTTTTTGTCATTGTTTACCTAATTTGCAATTATTTAAACAAATACCAAATCCACACTTGACGAAATCGCCTGAAAAAGCGCCCAGTGGGGTACAAAACATAAACAAGAGTAAGGAATCCAACCGCTTTTTATTACATAAATACCATTTGTTTAAACAAATATATACATCATTACGGGCATATTTTTTATATTTATTAACAATAATAACAATAATAATAAATCAATCTTTACTTAAAAAAAGCAAAACAGCATTGAATGGGTCAATACAAAAACAAAAAAGAAAAAGGCAACATTTATGTACAATGTGCAATCACTAGTTTTCGAAATATTCCTTCACACTGTAGAAAACGTTATTTGCTAGATACTGCGTTAATTTGCTCTTAAATGACCTATAAGCTAGTTTGTTCAGTTCAGGTGGTAGCCGATTATATAGCTTGAGAAGCTGCACCACGACACCTTGATACACTTTATGCACTCTCGTTTGTGGGATCTTCAGGCATGTTGCTTCTCTTGCTCTTGTTGAGTATTGATGATCAGTTTCAAAAACTGGAAAGAGTTCCTCGTAATATTTTTTGACAAATATACATGATTCTCTGATATACAGGGTTAGCCAAAATTACCGGAACACCCAAATAATTCTTCAACGGTAAAAAATTTCAAAAAAAAATTCAAACAAAAGTTTTTTGACTTTAAACAATTCATCGTTCAAATATATTTTTAATATACAGGGTGTTCATTTTATTATAGAAATTTCGTAAATTTTTTTTTTTCAAATGGAACACCCTATATATTTTTACGTTTTCTAATGTTAGGACTAATTCTAAATATTTTTTATTAAAATAGTTTTTTTCTAAAATGCATCATTATTTAGATTTAACAAATTAATTAAAATTAGCCAAAATTACCGGAACACCCAAATAACTCTCCAACGGTAAAAAATTTCAAAAAAAAATTCAAACAAAAGTTTTTTGACTTTAAACAATCCATCGTTCAAATATATTTTTAATATACAGGGTGTTCATTTTATTATAGAAATTTCGTAAATTTTTTTTTTCAAATGGAACACCCTGTATATTTTTACGTTTTCTAATGTTAGGACTAATTCTAAATATTTTTTATTAAAATAGTTTTTTTCTAAATGCATCATTTTTTAGATTTAACCAATTAATTAAAATTAGCCAAAATTACCGGAACACCCAAATAACACTCCAACGGTAAAAAATTTCAAAAAAAAGTTCAAACAAAAGTTTTTTGACTTTAAACAATCCATCGTTCAAATATATTTTTAATATACAGGGTGTAATATACAGGGTGTTCATTTTATTATAGACATTTTGTAAACTTTTTTTTCAAATGGAACACTGTATATTTTTACGTTTTGTAATGTTAGGACTAATTCTAAATATTTTTTATTAAAATAGTTTTTTTCTAAAATGCATCATTTTTTTAGATTTAACCAATTAATTAAAATTAGCCAAAATTACCAGCACACCTACATAACTTTCCAACCGTACAACATTAAAAAAAATTAAAACAAAACTTTTTTGACTTTAAACAAGCTATCGTGCAAATATATTTTTAATATACAGGGTGTTTATTTTATTATGGAAGTATGGAAAACTTTTCCGTTTTCTCATCAAAATTACTGTACATTTTTATTTTTTAATTTTAAGAATTTTCTAAGTAGTTTTTTTATAAATTGATTCATTTTTCAGTTATCAGCAATTAATCAAAACTCCAAAACATTTATTTTGGCCGAAGGGATAAATAATAACAATGTCAAGAAAAAATAACAAAACAATTAAATTAAATTTTCAAACTGCCATCCCTGAGCGGCTTGACAATGCCCCAACCTATCACCAAATTCCCGTAAGCAGTTGTCTAAATGATCGACAGTAATACTCTGAACTTCGTCCACTATCCTCCGCCTCCGCTTCAACGCATCAATATTTTGCGGCCTGTTGGTGTAAACCTTGGATTTTAGGTGTCCCCAAATAGAAAAATCTAATATTTGTAAATCCGGCGACCTAGGTGGCCATTCAATTGACCCTCTCCTTCCAATCCACCTCTGCGGGAAAACTGTATTTAAATAATTCCGAACTTGGACACCGTAATGCGGCGGTGCACCATCCTGTTGAAACCAAATATCATTCAGATCTTCGTTAAATATAACTAGGAGATGAGGTATTACTTCATTTTGAAGTAGATCTAAATATCGTTCAGAGGTCAACGTGCCTTCTATAAAAAATGGTCCTATTGATCTGTTTCCAATTACCCCTAACCAAACGTTTACTTTTTCAGGGTATTGGGTATGAATTTCCTCAGCCCAATACGGATTTTCTGTTGACCAATACCTGCAATTGTGTCTGTTTACTGACCCATTTAAACAGAATGTAGCCTCATCAGAAAATAAAATTTTTCTTAAAATGTTAGGGGTATTGTTAATTAAATTTTGAAGATTGTCGCAAAACTCCATTCTCTTGTCTGGGTCATCTTCTGTCAATTCGTGAATTAACTGAACCTTATAAGGATGCGCTTTTTCTTTTTTAAGAATTCTACGAATTGATGTTTGACTCACTTCGTGGTCTAATGCAAGCTGGTTTGTACTAATTTTGGGAATCTCAACTATTCGCTCCATTATTTCCTGGGATTTTTCTATCGTGGTTACACTTTTTGGCCGCCCCGCTCCTCTCGCATTCTTTATGGAATGTAGATTTTCGTACCGGTCTAGGGTCCTTTTTACAGTACTGACACTTATTGGATTTCGATTATTAAACATTTCGTTAAACACATTTCTTGCGTCTCTTAACGATCTCCTTCTATCGCCAATTCCAATGATCATTAACAAAGTTATCCGCTCATATTCGGTTAGTTGATTCATTGTTACATAAAACTAAAAGAGCTGATTAATATTTATTTAATTTTTGGATTCCTATTTACCCTTTCTTAGAACGAGATCTTTTGGTAGAAGGTTACAAGTATTGACGTGAAACTGTCATTTAAATAATAATTGTCAATTGTTTTCTGTAGTTACGGAGATGTTGGGACATTGTCAGGGCGCTCTGGGATGGCAGTTTAAACATTTATTTTAATTCTATTTGTGCTTCGTTATTTGTTTTGAATTTGTAGTTTATCTACTTTCGTTTCCAAAACAGTGTTTTGATAAAATTAATTTATTGCAAGCAGTTTTTGGTAACTTTCAGTTTTGCACGATTGGCGATAGCGCTTGCAAAATAAGTAAATGTCAAGTAAAAGTACATAACCACAATGTGGGTACCAGTAGACACTTCAGTAGGATACCAACTGTCGCAGGCAAAAATTGTCTAATTAATGTACCAAAGTAGACAAAATAGTTTATCCGTTTGATTAAAATAAATTCATATGTACATAGGTATGTGGGAAAATATTCATGTTCGACGTTGCTTACATAGTATTTTGACGACACTCAACTATTGGCGCTCCGATGCTACCCGAGCCTGCCCGAACCCCGGCAACAATTTTGCCCTCGGCTTGCACGCTGCAAGCAAAGAGTCGCCGTCGATCGCCTGTATATTACGCATGACCAGATACAACTGTATTCAATTTTATGCTCAATATTCCAATAAAACCGGAAGAAATCACTCAAGAGACAATAGTTTTAATGTGGTAAGCTATTCCACATTGCATCCTTCAAACCAATTCCTAATTTGAAGTACAGGAGTTTTGACAAATCGTTTATAACTAAAAAATTCTGAAATTTATAAATAAATTATTGTAATAAAAAATGTTTAGAATTAGTCTTAGAATTATAAAATGTAAAAATATACAGGGTATTCCATTAGAAAAAAAAGTTAACCAAATTTTCATAATAAAATGAACAGCCTGTATATTAAAAATATATTTTAATGATAACTTGTTTAATGTCAAAAACGTTTGATGGAATGTTTTTTATTTTATTTTTTTTACGGTTGGAGAGTTATGTAAGTCGTCTGGTAATGTTGACTAATTTTAATTAACTGCTTAAAACTCAAAAATGACGTATTTTATAAAAAAATTATTTTAATAAAAAATGTTTAGAATTAGTCCTAAAATTGCAAAATTTAAAAATATACAGGGTGTTCCATTTGAAAAAAAAAGTTTACAAAATTTCTATAATAAAATGAACACCCTGTATATTAAAAATATATTTGAACGATGGATTGTTTAAAGTCAAAAAACTTTTGTTTGAATTTTTTTTTGAAATTTTTTACCGTTGGAGAGTTATTTGGGTGTTCCGGTAATTTTGGCTAATTTTAATTAATTGGTTAAATCTAAATAATGATGCATTTTAGAAAAAAACTATTTTAATAAAAAATATTTAGAATTAGTCCTAACATTAGAAAACGTAAAAATATATAGGGTGTTCCATTTGAAAAAAAAAAATTTACGAAATTTCTATAATAAAATGAACACCCTGTATATTAAAAATATATTTGAACGATGAATTGTTTAAAGTCAAAAAACTTTTGTTTGAATTTTTTTTTGAAATTTTTTACCGTTGAAGAATTATTTGGGTGTTCCGGTAATTTTGGCTAACCCTGTATATAGATGGAACAGTAAGTATTTTTTTTTCACTTTAAAACGATCCTTGCAAGTCTCGCGTTTTTCGAGTTTATAGATATTACGAATACAAGTTTTTTGCAATCTAGAAACTCGCAGGGCTTCTGATGAGTTTCCCCAGAACATGATCCCATAGCTTATTCTGGAGTAGACCAGGCCATAGTATGCAGTAAGTGCCGCATCTTCATTGACTACACCAGCAATAGTCCTTATAGCATATACACATCCGGTTAGTTGTTTAGCTAGCTTATTTATATGTTGTTTTCAGGTAAGGCAGGGGTCCACTGTTATGCCAAGGAAACTTGCTTCCTCCTCAGATGTCAGTTGTGATCCCTTATATTCTATATTCATTAGCATACTTTCTTTCGTAATATTGAACTTGATTATTTTAGTTTTTAAATTTAAACTTAAATTTGTTTAAGAAAGACAGCATTCAGCTAGGTATTGCTTTTCCAACGATTTTCCCAAATACAGACAATAATGCTATCGGTCTGTAATTTGACAACTGAACTTTTCTCCTTTTTTAAATATCGGAATCACATTTCCTTGCTTGAGATGTTGCGGAAATACACCGATTTCAAAGCAATGGTTTATCAATAACGATATTGGATAACATACAGAGACCCCTTAATAACCCTTGTCGATATGTTATCTGGTCCTACCGAGGATGTGCTGTTCAAAGAATGGATAATATTGTATATTTCAGCAGGTTCCGTGTTAGCTAGCAACATTGAACTGCAATTTATTTGAAATTTGCTTGTAATGACATTAACTAATGCATTTGTAGCAGGATCACATGAGTAGATATAAAAGTCGTTCATTCTGTTTAGTACGTCTGTTAGTACAAATTACTGACATTTTTTGTAATTTATTAACGAATTTGCAATTCTTTAAACAAGTTCCATATTTTAAACCAATATATTTTTACTTTATCATACGCAGTATGGTAAAGTATTGTAATCGTGCCGAAGAAAAAAATTGGGATTTTAGCGGAAATAGGTCTTTTAGGGTCCCCAGAACATTTTTGACCCAGGTGCAAAAAAATGTCTGTGTGTGTGTGTGTGTGTGTGTGTGTGTGTGTGTGTGTGTGTGTGTGTGTGTGTGTGTGTGTGTGTGTGTGTGTGTGTGTGTGTGTGTGTGTGTGTGTGTGTGTGTGTGTGTGTGTGTGTGTGTGTGTGTGTGTGTGTGTGTGTGTGTGTGTGTGTGTGTGTGTGTGTGTGTGTGTGTGTGTGTGTGTGTGTGTGTGTGTGTGTGTGTGTGTGTGTGTGTGTGTGTGTGTGTGTGTGTGTGTGTGTGTGTGTGTGTGTGTGTGTGTGTGTGTGTGTGTGTGTGTGTGTGTGTGTGTGTGTGTGTGTGTGTGTGTGTGTGTGTGTGTGTGTGTGTGTGTGTGTGTGTGTGTGTGTGTGTGTGTGTGTGTGTGTGTGTGTGTGTGTGTGTGTGTGTGTGTGTGTGTGTGTGTGTGTGTGTGTGTGTGTGTGTGTGTGTGTGTGTGTGTGTGTGTGTGTGTGTGTGTGTGTGTGTGTGTGTGTGTGTGTGTGTGTGTGTGTGTGTGTGTGTGTGTGTGTGTGTGTGTGTGTGTGTACCCGATTTTTGTGACGACGATTCCGGAAAAAACTAGTAAAGGTATCGGGACGAAAGTTCATATTTAGAAGTTTCATAACCAAACTTAGAGCTGAAAAGCTTTTGGTTCAAAAGGGTTCAAAGGAGCTGGCTATTTACTCTTAGCAATTTTCAACGATTTTGCAAATGAGCCGGCATTTCTGTAATTTCGTCAAAATAGTTAAATAATAAATTAAAGTAGAGGAAATTTTGAATAATTTATGCCTATGAAATTTTTTTGTAAAATTAATAGTTTAGCTGCAAGAGCAAATTCAGTTTGATCGAGATCGGTCGCATCTGCATTGATATGAAACTACATAGTAGCCAGGATTTTGACAAATATTTTTTTGTGCTATCACCACAGAAATGTCTATGGCTGTCACACTCGAAAACAGCTGATTTCATCAGAGGTTGGAGAACCGCTATGGAACGTTGCCGCTCTAGTGCAGCAAAGTACAAAATACAAAATTCAAATAAAATAAGATCAGCAATTTGATTGTTTGTTGATAAGAAATATCAACCCGTTGTTATATCTAATTGTAAAAACGATAAATTGAGAAAATTGTAAATAAAGTATAGCGATGAGTGTAGTTATATTTTAGTATGTTGGTACGGATGTGACATCTACAGTGACATGAACGAATATAAATCTGTCAGAATTTGAAATAGCTTTTTAAACTTGACGTTTCGTAGAAGTGGTATCAACCTAACATTTCCTATACCTACAGAAATATAACCATTTTTGATTTTTTTAAATACGTATTTCTCAAAAAGTAGCACAAAAAACGTTGATGTCACTCCTGTCGAAAGCGCCGCATCACCGGTCGTCGCGCTATTCCGTACTTTCGGCACTTGTGAGATAAATAACTATTATTTTAATTATTTAAATATCCTTAAATACATATTTACTCAAAAAGCAACACAAAAAACGTGGCCGAAAACTACATAGCGCGACTCGCTCACATGCGACGGCGACGCTCCGCCTACGGTGACTATTATTCTAATGACAGTAGGTAGTGTCAAATGCTGATGCTTTGACAATACCTACTGTCAATAGTATCAAAATATCTGTCAATTCTAGGCTAACTAGTATAATTTTAATGCAACCACGATTTATCTCAATCAAATAGATTATCATGCAGATAAACTATTAATTGTATATATTGTATGATAAAGTCATGTGCCTGGCCACATCAGATTTTTTTTTATTTTGTTTTGCATTTTGTAGATTATTATTGTTACACTGTTGGCATGTTCTTTGTAATTTGTTACTTAATGTGCAATTGTTTGAACAAATAAATTTGTTTAAACAATAATATACAATATTAGTACGTATTTCTTGACAACAATTATTATATGACGGTCGTTTTCTGGCACTTTGTATCTGCGAACATTGGCTTCGCTCAGAGGATTTTAATCACTTAATCATAGCAGATTTTGTTCCCGCATCCTTTTACGCGAGAACGCAACATATCAGAGGTGGCGTCGCTGTGTTTATTAAGAAGGGCCGGTTTTGCATTCCTTTGAGTTGTGAGGGATTTTCTGTTGAGATTGATGGTGAGATTACGGGAGTTTTAATACCTGATGCAAACCTGATCATATTATCAATTTATCGCTCTCCGTCGGGCAACTTCGGGAATGTTATCACTATACTGTCTGACGTTTTAAGCCGTGTCGACTTTCGCAATAAGCATTTAATTCTAACAGCTTAGATTATGTGATTGCCTGCGTGAGTATGGCCTGATATCGAGTTTTGTGAGACCCACTCGCGGGGAAAATTGCCTCGATAATGTTTTTGTTAATTTTGATAAGCCAGCATCACTTGGGGTTGTTGATTTTTTGTTCTCGGACCATCTGGGCATCACAGGTAGTAATAATACTTTTCTTCCACATATTCCTCTTCAAAACACTCAATTTGCTGCATCCATAAAGCTATTCAACGAAACACACCTACCAAAAAACGACGACCACCCCGATCTCACATCTCCCGACGAAATAACCCTAATAATCCAGACGCTCCCTACACGAAAAGCTCCAGGCCATGACTTAATACCAAATATAGTCCTAAAACACCTCCCTCCCAAGACAATCAGAAAAATCTCTCACATCTACAACGCCTGCTTCCAAATTGGATACTTCCCAATCTCGTGGAAAAAAGCGGAAATTTTAATGTTTTCGAAGCCAGGAAAAAGTAAAAATGACCATCGAAATTACCGTCCTATCAGCCTACTACCGACACTGGCAAAACTGTTTGAAAAAGTTATCCATCGACGCCTAGTCGAAAAAACAGAGGAGCTGAAAATTATTCCAAACATACAATTTGGTTTTCGCAGAGGCCACTCCACTATCCATCAGCTAGTACGAATAACCGAAAGTATTGAAAGAGGGTTTGAGGATAAACAATTTACTACTGCAGTTTTTTTAGATGTTGCCCAGGCCTTTGATTCTGTTTGGAGTGAAGGGTTAAAATATAAATTGCACCGAATCGGCCTACCAAACTACCTATTAGGGATCATCTACTCATACCTGGAAAGTCGCTCGTTTGCAGTCCGAATTAATGGGTACTTATCGACAACGAGACCAATCAAAGCAGGCGTTCCACAAGGAAGCATTTTGTCACCATTGCTCTACAACATCTTTATGCATGATATTCCATTGCAAGCTGCAGATCATATAGGAATGTTTGCTGATGATGTGATTCTCGTACCCAACACAGTGACCTGGAAAAGGCGGTCGAACAACTCCAACGCGCTACCAATCAGCTAAACACTTGGTTATTGAAGTGGTGTGTGCATCTAAATGCTAAGATGTGAAGCTAAGATTTTTACCTTAAAGAAAATAAGAAGGACAAACAATATCTTATTAAACGACGTAGCCATAACCTGGAATCCAAAAGATAAAGCAGTAAAATACCTAGGCCTGCATTTGGACCAACGACTAACCTGGCGCTATCACATAAATCAAAAACTAAACCAAGGCTACAACCGATTAAAAGAACTTTATCCACTCATCAATAGAAAAACACCCCTTAAATGTGAGTGCTTCCTACTGCTCTATAAAGCTCTAATAAGATCTCTCATAATATACGCGTGCCCGGTATGGTGTAATACTTCAAAGACAAATATGAAGAAAATGGAAACACTGCAAAATAAAGTCCTAAGAATGGCAGTTGACGCTCCATGGTTTGTTAGAAATCAGCAAATTCGCACAGAATTGAACATAATGCCGATAACAGACTTCATTCACAAGACATCGCAACAGTTCTTTTCTAAGATATCACAATGTCCTAGCGCAGATGAACACAGCCTGGGTGCCAGGAATATCCACATCGACTCAAGAGAAGACTACCGCAAGATATTCTTCAAGATGACAGCGATTGAATACTCAAGGGACCAATTTTCCCTTCGAATTTATATAATTTACTGATATATTGTGAAACAAACTATGCAAAACAATCTTTATATTGTTGATCTAGTTATTCTAATAAATAAAAAAAAAAAAAACAGGTAGTTTTTCATTGCCACATCGAGTCACTGATTCTTCGGCATCACTCGTTCGACCCACTACAGTGCGTGGCCTCAGTGAATTTCACGCCAGCTTGCAAGAGGTGGATTTTGGTTTTGTCAATGAATTTTCTGTCTCTATTTCTGATAGAACGCACGATTTTGTCAAGATTCTTGAGAACAAGGCAAGCGTGTCGTTCCCTGCACGGGTGCTCCGTAATTCGGGTAGTAGTAAAAATAATCCCTTACAAATTTCATGGTTCACTGGGGAATTAAATCTTATGAGGGACAGACTGGCAATGATAGGTGACGCATATCGTACCACGCAAGATCCCCATCTCCTTATTATCCGTAATAATCTTCGTAAGGAGTACAGATCAGCCATTCTAAAGGCAAAAATTACTGCTAATGAGAGATACATAGAATCTCATAAAAGGTCACCCGCTTCCATCTGGAGGGTAATTAATTCTAATAGAAGTTCTCGTTTGTACAGTGGTCCTGGCTCAATGAGTGCTGAGGCGTTTAATAATTTTTTTATTGATATACCTGAGCGTTTGGTGCGAGGGATTCAGACATCCTCTCATCCCATAACGTTAGCGCCGTGGTGCGGAGCGCGGGCAGATGCTGATGCAAATATGTACTTCGAATTTAGGCCCGTTTCACAACTGGAGATGCGGACCGCTGTACAGAAGCTAAAAAGTACTAAGTCGTTAGACTACTATGGTCTGAACGCCGTAATGCTGAAACAGGTTAACGATCTGTTGATATCGCCCCTTACAAATTTGTTTAATCATTGCGTTAAGGGTAACTGTTTTCCGGACGTACTTAAGATAGCATGCGTCACACCGGTCTTTAAGAAGGGCGATAGCAGTGATCCTTCAAATTATAGACCAATAAGCATTTTACCGGTAGTTTCAAAGGTTTTCGAATTGCTTCTTAAGAAACAGCTGGTCGATTATTTTGAGGGTAGTAACTTGTTTAATGCAAGTCAGTTCGGATTCAGGTTGGGTCAGTCGACTGCTGCGGCCATTAACTGTTTTGTCGGAAATGTCGTGGACTGCTTTGAGTCATCGGAGTACTGTGAGGTATCGTTCTTGGATCTCACCAAGGCTTTTGATTGTGTTTCACATGATATACTTTTACGTAAACTGTACATGTACAATGTTGCACCAAATGCGTGTCGGCTTCTATTATCATATCTATTAAAGAGACAGCAGTGCGTGCGATACAACGGCGAGACTTCTATGCTTGGTCAGGTTGGGCGCGGGGTTCCTCAGGGTTCCATCCTGGGGCCTGTTTTATTTTTAATATATATAAATGACCTTCCGGAGTCAATACCGGGCGGTGAGGCGTTGTTGTACGCAGACGATACCACCTTGATGACCAGACACGAGAATCGGGATGAAGCTGTTAGATTGCACGGGGAACTTCTTGCTACCGCCCAAGTCTGGTTCAGTAGTAATCTGCTGCTTTTAAATGAGTCAAAGACAAGTAACCTCACTTTCACCCTTAAACGCAATGACAGTTATGGTGGAGCTACCAGGTTCCTGGGAGTTGTGGTGGACACTGAGTTGACCTGGCACCAGCATGGGGAAGGGCTGGCAAATCGATTGTGTTCGGCGGTGTTTTTGTTGTGTCGTTTGTCGGAGTCCGTGTCTCAGCGCATTCTGAGGGTGGTATACTTTTCATTGTTCCAGAGTCATCTAACATACGGTATACTTGCGTGGGGACAGTCGGTGATATGTGATCGCGTGTTTAGAATTCAGAGGAGAGCGATTAGGGTTTTGGCCAACTCGTGACGAGTGCCGGGATGCATTCATCCAGCTGGAAATTTTAACTTTACCATCTCTATATATCTACGAATGCCTCAAGTACGTGGTTGCGAATATCGGCTCTCTTACTACTCACGATGATGTGCATACGTATTCCACAAGAAATCGCCAGAATCTTCGACTGGATTGTTTGCGCCTGACACGTTCCAGAAATGCTATAAACTATTATGGGCTTAAGTTTTATAATGTAATTGACATTTCCTTACGACAATTGCCGAGTTCCATTTTACTGAAGCGAATAAAAGAAATGTTAATAGAGCGAGCAATCTTTGACTTGCAAGAGTTTATTGACAGCCCTCCAGCGGCGGGTGTCATTGCTACCTAATCGTGGATATTGTGTGTCTAATTGTTTGGTGTTTCTTTTACCCATGTATTGTGTATATGTATATATATATGTAGACGTCTAACTTTTCGTAACTCAGATTGTTCCACATGGATGTATTTACTTTTCTTGCTTATATTTTGTATGTTGCCTTATATATTTTGTATTTTGACTTGTGTAAGCCGCTAGGCAATAGCACGAAATAAATTATCTTATCTTATCTTATCTTATAGGATTTCTAGTCTTTCTTTTATAGTTTTGGAGGTTTTACGATATCGGACAAACAGGTATTGTGGTTGCAACACTAATTATTATTAAAAGTTATAATTGAAATTAGTTAACAAATTTGGCAAGAAAAAAAGACTGGAAATACAATAATAATTTTCGCCAAAAAGTCAGTACCTTTGTATATATTTGTTTAAACAAAAGGTATTTATTTAAACAATTGCAAACTAGTTAATTAATGACAGACAATGCCCAACAATCTAATAATACTATCTCAAGAAAAAATAAAATATATGTAGTAACATTGTATATTTTTGTAAACAAGTGTTCGCATTTGTTTAAACAATTGCAAATTAATTAGTAAATGACCAAATGCCAAGATTAAATAATAATTTCTTTTTAAAAATCGAAAATATGTCCGAAAAATTGTATATATCTTTGTTTAAACAAATGGTATTTGTTTAAACAATTGCTAATTAGTTAATAAATGACAATAAAGCCATAATACTTTCTGCAAAGAATAGAAAAATATGTTCGTACCATTGTATATTTTTGTTTAAACTAATGCTAATTGTATAAACAATTTTAAATTAGTTAATGTAAATGTAAATTTGGGGAAACTTGTGTATCATATTCAGGGTACTATAGTGAGGGTAAGGGGGTGGTGAACAAAAAAATAGTGGCTGTGGATTTGTTCCTTGGGGAGTTCTGAACAAATTCTGATAATCTCCCGCAACTTTTTTTCTAAATCCGAAACGTGAAAAAGCACGGAAAAAAGATGCATTTTTGAAATGTATTTTAAATGGGAAATGTGAGGTGCTCGGTGGCAGGCGTTAACGTTAACCGATTTTTCTCAAATTTGGGGGGTATCGTTGCCCTCTAGAAAGGGCCGTTTTTGGACCACCCTAGTGAACACAACTGTGCAACCGGCTAAATCGGAACGGGGCACCGACTTACCGACTTTGCGGCGTGCCAAAGTTCATAATTTTGGTCGAAGGGAAAAAATAGAAAACGAAATTGCATGTCTGAACATGCTCTCATACTAGACAATTTTTCGATATCTATCACGAAAAAAGACAAAATAGCAAAAAACAAATTTCACTACCCAAATTTTTGACTTTATCGGTCGATATCTCAATTAACCATGAACAACAAAAAAGTATTCATTCAAAATTATCGTATCTCAACGGAAAACCAAGTTATTGTAAAAGAAACTGAATTTAACCCTTTCCGACGTTCTTTCGCGCCGTTTATCGTGTCATCTCTAAAAACATGTAGAAAATCATGTGCGTGAGTGAACTACGCAGCACGCAACGATAGAACGGGAAGCGATTTTATAAGTGCTGTCCGCTGGACTGGGGCGTACCGCGAGCACACACACACATAGTACACCCCCATGCGGCACGCCACGTCTTTTGCTGCTTTCTTGGTTAAGTTGCAATTTTATGACTTTTGACATGGCCGATATTCGTCACGTCACTAAAGAAGTCTAGACAGACTTCATAGAGATTTCTAGGTCTCATCCAGGTTTGTGGAAGGTAAAATCAAAGGAGTATGTTATTAGAAATTTAAAAAAATTGGGTTATGATGCGTTAGTGCAATTTTATCGTACCGTGGACCCAAATGCTGATCGAGACCTTGTCTCAAAGGAAAGTCAATCAATGAGGGGCTCGTTTCAAAAAGAGCAAAAAAATTGAAAATTTTAAGGGAAGTGGTGCTTCTGGTGATGACCAATAGCCAAGTCTCTGGTATTTCGATTTATTAATGTTTACACAAGAACATGAAACACCTAATGAGAGTTTTGATAGTATGGTGAACAGTCCGTCGTCCCCAGAAGAAATCTCCGCTGCAGATACCGCACATGCTACAATACAAATTGTTCTCTTTTATCCATCATTTAAGAGTCAACAAACCACTTGAAGGCGGAACGTCGCGTTGTTAACAAAAAAAAATCTGATGTGGCCAGGCACGTGACTGTATCATACAATATATAAAATTAATAGTTTAGCTGCATGAGAATCTATTTTATTGAGATAAATCGTAGGTATTGTCAAAGCATCAGCACTTGACACTACCTACACTACGTCATTAGAATAATAGTTATTTATCTCACAAGTGCCGAAAGTACGGAATAGCGCGGCGACCGGTGATGCGGCGCGTCACCGAAGGCGAAGCGTCGCCGTCGCATGTGAGCGAGTCGCGCTATGTAGTTTTCGGCAGGAGTGACATCAACGTTTTTTGTGTTGCTTTTTGAGAAATACGTATACTTACAAAAAATTAATAAAAATGGTTATACTTCTGGATAGGAAATGTTAGGTTGATACCACTTCTACGAAACGTCAAGTTTAAAAAGCTAAATCAAATTCTGACAGATTTATATTCGTTCATGACACTGTAGATGTCACATCCGTACCAACATACTAAAACGTAACTATACTCATCGCTATACTTTATTTACAATTTTCTCAATTATCGTTTTTACAATTAGATAACAACGGGTTGATATTTCTTATCAACAAACAATCAAATTGGCGATCTTATTTTATTTGAATTTTGTATTTTCTACTTTGCCGCAGTAGAGCGGCAACGTTCCATAGCGGTTCTCCAACCTCTGATGAAATCAGCTGTTTTCGAGTGTGACAGCCATAGACATTTCTGTGGTGACAGCACAAAAAAATATTTGTCAAATCCAGGCTACTTTGAAGTTTCATATCAATGCAGATGCGACCGATCTCGATCAAATAGAATTTGCTCTTAACAGCATACATGCACGGTCCTGGCCCATGTATAGCGGGGCAGCGGTGAGGGGAACCAAGCTTACGAGAGGTGGGCTCTGGGAATATGTCATCTTGTGGAAGGGAGTTTAGACACGCCTATCGAGTATAATGGCGCACGTTCTGAATTTTTATGAACGCGGCGTAACAGGAGAGCAGTAAATACGAGAAGATCGTATGCACTATGTAGTACGAAAGCGATTCTAGGGTACCCGTCGACCGTTAGCAAAACTGTTCTGACTAGATCTATGTCATGTATCCGGCGAGCAGAATACCAAAGCGCTGACAATATTATTGTCGATTGACTCGATTGACAGACCTACGATGTGATATGCGGTAGTATTGCGAATCGCTTCGCTCAGAAAGTACTGGTTCAGCTGTACCGGACAATAAAGGATGACTTCCGGTTTCTGCAGACTTTTAGTATTTAGGGATACATTTTGAAATTTTCGAACCTGTAGATAAAGATATTAGGAATGAGAAATAAAGCAATTCGAAATATACAGAAGCACAGATTAAATGTAAATGATTGAAACATTGTCTAGGTTTTTGTTTCTATACATCTGACATATGAATTCAAATAAGACGGAAAATCAAAACAACTAGTGAATATGTAAATCTCGATACCAATACCGTGCTCGAGGCTACGGGCCCGCCGCGCCGTGCGATCGCAACGTATAGGTGAGTATACCTCCTTACATATTCTGTTGCCCTGGTCGGTCGGAGACTATGAAACAGCTGCAAATTCAGGACGAAAAATATCGTGATTTGATTTTAGTTGTGGGTTTGCAATATTATGAAGGAAATAATAAATCTTTGCACATATTGGGGTACAACTTTGGCGTCTGCCCCAAACTCGCAGCGTTAGAAGTGGGTTGTAACTTAATTTTTACGTAGACCAATAGAAATGCTCGCAACGAAGCCAGGAATTCTAGAACAACTAGCGCCACCACGCAGAGGACTGCCAAACCCTGCAAATTTCACTGATGGAAACACATTTTTGCACAAAACATGGTGTTGTGGTCTATTTTATGCCAAAACCGCTTTCTCAAAACCTGGGGGACACTGTAACAATTGTATTTATGCATAATCCAGTCAAATTGAAGCATTATTAACTTGTCAATCTGGATTTGAATAGTTGAAAATTGCCCACCTTTGCGATTTTTTTTTTGAAACCTATCAGGTTTTTTGAAAAAAAGAATCTCTTAAAGAAAGAAGGCATCCTTCTTGCGTATGCTCTATTTTTTTGATTTCAAGATTCGAAAGGGTTTGGATAAATTCTTGGAGTAGGCGACACCTGTTTCGGGCATTTTTTGAATGTAGGCCCTTAAAGCTAAACTATTAATTTTACCAAAAAATATCATAGGCATAAATTATTCAGAATTTCCTCTACTTTAATTTATTATTCAACTATTTTGCCGAAATTACAGAAATGGCAGCTCAATTGCAAAATCCTTGAAAAATGCTTAGAGGAAACGGTCAGTTCCTTTGGACCCCTTGGAACCAAAAGCTTTTCAGCTCTAAGTTTGGTCATAAAACTTCTAAATATGAAGTTTCGTCCCGATACCTTTGGTAGTTTTTCCGGAATCGTCGCCACAAAAATCGTTTACACACACACGCACAGACACACACACACACACACACACACACACACACACACACACACACACACACACACACACACACACACACACACACACACACACACACACACAGACATTTTTTTGTACCTTGGTCAAAAATGTTCAGGGGACCCATAAAGACCTATTTCCGCTAAAATCTCAATTTTTTTTTCGGCATGATTACAATACTTTATCATACTGCGTATGATAAAGTAAAAATTGAAATAAATATTTGAAGTAGATCATTAAATTTACAGCATAATTTTCGGCATATGGACATTTAATAAAACATAGGGATGATGCAAAAGCTACCGCGGATATTGTTCTTCATCGTGTGGGAAATGGAGAAATTCTTTTAGAATTAAATATTTTAGCTAGATGGGGCCTCATTAAATTTACGTCATACCTTTCGATAGATGGACATTTATCAAAACATATTGATGTTGCAAAAGCTATCGCGAAGCATCAGCACTTGACACTACCTACACTACGTCATTAGAATAATAGTTATTTATCTCACAAGTGCCGAAAGTACGGAATAGCGCGGCGACCGGTGATGCGGCGCGTCACCGAAGGCGAAGCGTCGCCGTCGCATGTGAGCGACTCGCTCACATGCAACGTTGATGTCACTCCTGCCGAAAACTACATAGCGCGACTCGCGCTATGTAGTTTTCGGCAGGAGTGACATCAACGTTTTTTGTGTTGCTTTTTGAGAAATACGTATACTTACAAAAAATTAATAAAAATGGTTATACTTCTGGATAGGAAATGTTAGGTTGATACCACTTCTACGAAACGTCAAGTTTAAAAAGCTAAATCAAATTCTGACAGATTTATATTCGTTCATGACACTGTAGATGTCACATCCGTACCAACATACTAAAACGTAACTATACTCATCGCTATACTTTATTTACAATTTTCTCAATTATCGTTTTTACAATTAGATAACAACGGGTTGATATTTCTTATCAACAAACAATCAAATTGGCGATCTTATTTTATTTGAATTTTGTATTTTCTACTTTGCCGCAGTAGAGCGGCAACGTTCCATAGCGGTTCTCCAACCTCTGATGAAATCAGCTGTTTTCGAGTGTGACAGCCATAGACATTTCTGTGGTGACAGCACAAAAAAATATTTGTCAAATCCAGGCTACTTTGAAGTTTCATATCAATGCAGATGCGACCGATCTCGATCAAATAGAATTTGCTCTTAAAGCTAAACTATTAATTTTACCAAAAAATATCATAGGCATAAATTATTCAGAATTTCCTCTACTTTAATTTATTATTCAACTATTTTGCCGAAATTACAGAAATGGCAGCTCAATTGCAAAATCCTTGAAAAATGCTTAGAGGAAACGGTCAGTTTCTTTGGACCCCTTGGAACCAAAAGCTTTTCAGCTCTAAGTTTGGTCATAAAACTTCTAAATATGAAGTTTCGTCCCGATACCTTTGGTAGTTTTTCCGGAATCGTCGCCACAAAAATCGTTTACACACACACGCACAGACACACACACACACACACACACACACACACACACACACACACACACACACACACACACACACACACACACACACACACACACACACACACACACACAGACATTTTTTTGTACCTTGGTCAAAAATGTTCAGGGGACCCATAAAGACCTATTTCCGCTAAAATCTCAATTTTTTTTTCGGCATGATTACAATACTTTATCATACTGCGTATGATAAAGTAAAAATTGAAATAAATATTTGAAGTAGATCATTAAATTTACAGCATAATTTTCGGCATATGGACATTTAATAAAACATAGGGATGATGCAAAAGCTACCGCGGATATTGTTCTTCATCGTGTGGGAAATGGAGAAATTCTTTTAGAATTAAATATTTTAGCTAGATGGGGCCTCATTAAATTTACGTCATACCTTTCGATAGATGGACATTTATCAAAACATATTGATGTTGCAAAAGCTATCGCGAATATTCCACAATCATAAGGATTACCTTGTTGCTGAACATTATGAAATTTATTGTCAATGTTAGCACCATATAACTTGTTAATATATATCTTATGATCTTGTTCCAATCTTCTGCTGTTCATACTGTCGTATATATTATTTACTTTTCCATCAAAATATGTGCAAATCCAATGTCCAATCGCTGATCCTTGAGACCCATTATAAAGAATTTGTAAATTTGGTGTATTTTTTTCAATTTTTCTAATACTGTCAGGAAGTTGAACATATAAAACATCTTGAGGCGTAAATGGTGTTTGAATTGATAAAATTTTTCCAAAATAGTTTATGTGAACATCTTCTAAATATCCCTTTGCATTTGTAACTATTTCCATCTCATGTCCTGTTAATTGTTCTAGATTGTCATTAATGTTTTCTATGTTGGGCAATGCTTTAAATTTTTCCTTTTTGTTGTGAGGTAAGCAATTATATTCATTTGGCCTTTTAGTTTTTAAATTTTGAGATATATCTTGAATTGTGTTGTACGTTTCATGATTTTTAATACCTAATTTATTTACGTTGGTTTCGTTATGAGTATACGTTGTGGGAAATGGAGATATTCTTTTTGAAATAAATATTTTAGCTAGGTGTGGCCTCATTAAATTTACGACATAACTTTCAGCGGATGGACATTTATTAAAACATATGGATGTTGCAAAAGCTATCGCGAATATTCCGCAATCATAAGGATTACCTTGCTGCTGAACATTATGAAATTTATTTTCAATGTTGTTGCCATATAACTTGTTAATATATATCTTATGATCTTGTTCCAATGTTCTGCTGTTCATACTGTCGTAGATATTATTTACTCTTCCATCAAAATATGTGCAAATCCAATGTCCAATCGTTGATCCTTGAGAGCCATTATAAAGAATGTGTAAATGTTGTGTATTTTTTTGAATTTGTCTAATATTGTGAGGAAGTTGAACATATAAAACATCTTGAGGTTTAAATGGTGTTTGAATTGATAAAATTTTTCCAAAAAGGTTTATGTGAACATCTTCTAAATATCCCTTTTCATTTGTAACTATCTCCATCTCATGTCTTGCCAACTGTTCTAGATTGTCATTAAACATATCGATTTTGGGTAATGCCTCGAATTTTTCCTTTTCCTTGTGAAGTAAGCAATTCTGATCACCTGGCTTTTTAATTTTCAAATTTTGAGTTTGAAATTTGATTTGCATTGTGTTATAAGTTTCATTATTTTTAATACCAAATAACCATCATAACCAATCAACTTATTAAAGTTGATTTCATTATGAGTATCTTTTATGCCACATATCATAGAATTATCATATTCTTGAAAACATACCTGTGCGTATATGGCCTTATGGTACGAGAAGTACGTTTCGTAAACTCCTACATTCAGGTTACTTACGTTAGAAAATATAACATCAATTTGTGAATTTAAATTTGTTGTTATTTCATTTTCAGGCAAAATTGAATACATTCCATAATTACTTAATATTTTTGATAAATAATTATTTTTATTACAATGTATGTTGAAATTATAATCACCCAAAAAAATAATTTTCACATTACTTACATTATCAGCAGTTCTATTCATGAAGATATTAAATTTTGTTTCAAATATTGAATTTGGAACACCAGGTGACTTATAGCCACTAATAATAAAATAATCAAATAATTTAAAACTAAACAATTCCATGTGATACTTATCAGAATTGAACAATACCTCTTCTTTGTTCGAAATGACATATTTACGTTTTAAGAAACATACAATACCTCGTGTATTATTTACGGCATTAGATCTAAATATCTCAACAAAATCGGGAATTTCAATTATGTCGCTGGACATTGTTAGTGTTTCTGAGAAAATTAATATATCTGCTTCAAGATACCAGTCATCGACAATTATATTTTTTAGTTTCGTAACTAATGATAGAATGTTTAAATATACAATTTTTAAACATTTTTCATTTATTTTATAATTATTAATTATTAATTGTTTGTGCTTTCTCATTTTTTCCAGTTCATTTAAAGCCGGCTCAACTAGCTTTACCTGAGGACATTTAAATTTGCCTAAAATGTATAAGCCTTGCAATGTTGTTACCCTGCTCAAGGCAACATATAACATTGATCTACTTATTCTTCTTGATTTAGATACATCTAAGTAAATACTAGTATATGTTTGCCCTTGGCTTTTATGAATGGTCAAAGCTTCTGCAGGTACAATTGGAAATTGAAGCCTGACCACTTGATGCCCTAATTTATTAGATATATTTAACACAGTGCTAAATTTTAAAATTGGTGTCCAGTTTAGGTTAATATTTTGTTTCCTCATTATGTCCTTGTATGGCAGTCTTGCCTTTTTTCCAACGGTAACAGAATTAAAATCAAACCATAATTTAGTTGGTTCCTTGGTATTTGCTTTGAAGGAAATATGTTTTAATGTACCACATGAGCCATTAACCAAACCATCTTCAACATCAACATTACATGAGATCATGTATTTTATACCGTTCTTTAATTTGATTACATGAGGCAAACCATTAACTTCAGCAATTTTCTTCTTCAACAAAGAATTTAATATTGATGTTTTTGAATCTTTTCCAATTTTACCTAAAATCGTGTCTACAGCTTCACAACAAAACTCCTCTTCTGGCCACATATTTATCTTTCCATCATTGAACAAATTTACATTTTCATTATCAGAAAATAACCTAATGGCTTCTTCTGGAACTTGATGTTCTCGAACTTCTCTAGATTTTATAAGTTTGGTGTCATCTTCTGTCATAACACCTTTCGCCAAATTATTCAATGCCGTTATAAATTCCAAATCATTTTTTTGACGCATTATCCGAGTTAATTCGTATAATTTAAACTGTTCCCATAACGGATTTGAATCAAACAATATGTCCATTTTATTATTACATGAAATTTTGAAAATAGGGCTATCCATTACTGGAGGCAATTGATTCAGATCCCCAACACACATTACGGAAACTCCACCAAATGACTGATTGTTTCCCATAATTTGTCTTAGTCGAGTATCTACACGACTGAAAAGTGTGCTTCCGACCATTGATATTTCATCTATAATGAGCAGTTTCATTAGCTGCAATTTTTCTCTAATTGTGTTTGCAATGTCACTATTTAATTGTGGCATTTGGCCACCAAATTGTGACACGGGCAAAGCAAACGCTGTGTGTAAGGTCACTCCATTGATTAGAAAAGCAGCTTTGCCTGAAGGAGCACACAGTAACACTACTATTTTATCCTTGTTTGAACCAGGCATGTTATCAAAGTGATGTGTCACTGTTTGATAAACAGCATTAATAACAGTGCTTTTGCCTACTCCAGCTGATCCACTGAGAAATATTCGCAGTGGTTCTGTTTTTGTTTTCATGTAATGTAGTACATATAATACAAATTGCCTTTGCTCTTTGTTTAAATGTTGCATCATTATATGAAGTGCGTGTTCCGATATTCTTTTTGGGCAAGTAAACCGATTTGTAGCAGATATGTTTGGCTTTTTTTTCCCTCTTGTTCGAAAATATCGATTTCTTGTTCCGCTGAAACACCTTCTGCAACAAAATCATTTATGTCCTCTTCGTCAATCTCTGCTCTATCGTTTTGAACAGTTTCCATTGCGTGTTCTAATATTTCATCCCCAATTATATAATATTTTTTACGAGTTTCTTCGATGGGTGCTATGTGTATATTGTATTTTATTTCGCAATCCGTACCTTCTACTTCACTCTCTTCATTCCTCCATGGCAGAAAGAGCAGTACTTGCTCTCTGTAATAATTACCGGGACCTTGTACTAATTTATATCTTCTATATCTTAAAATGGCTGCCCTTGTCCTATTTCTGTATTCATCAACTTCACGCTTTTCATCTTCATCGTCGTTTTTTTCTTCGTCGCCTCCAATACTTGATTTAATTCTTTTTGCGTAAATTGCTACAAAATCTGCAAGACAAATATCTTCCATCGATGCGTTCCTTTTACAATATCTACTAAATGCGTTTTGCATAAATATATCAGTCGAGTCTTGCGCCATTTTTTTCAGCTCATAGTTTGATTTTAACATCATTACCCGTTCCTTAATTGGACTCGTATTTACAAATATGCATTGTCTGCTCGACTTGGATAAAGGTAGTGACAATACATGATAAGATGCTTCCTGTGCTGACATTAAATTGCTATTTAAAAATACATTCGCAATCTTTCTGAACTTATCTTTAATGCTGTTGTGACCATTTTCAACATCAGAAGCTGCATCCCTTAATAGCTTCGACATACCAGCCTCAATTTTTGAAATGTAATTTATGATATATGAAGCCACTCCATATTCTTCGGTTATGAACTGCATATCCATGTTGGCTTCAAAAAGTGCCAAAATATTTTTGTTGTAATTATTTATCCCTACTTCTAAACTATTTCTTTTTAAAAATATTTGGGTCCTTTTCAAAGAACTCCGTATTGCTAAAATATAGCTTTCCTCGCTGAGTTGAAGTTTCCTCAATATTTCTTCAAAAGGAACATATTGTTGTTTTTTATAAAGGTGTTCCATTTGCACATAATTTTTTTTTAAATCCTCTTTTAAATTTTCCGTTTTTTCTTCTTCTGATAATGGTTCTAATATCATTGTTCTTGCCATTACAGGAATAGGATAATTAAATCTACATTTTTGCTTATCTTGCTTACCTTTATTACAAGTATGTGTGTGTTTATGATACTGGATAGAAATAAATGGATTATTTATGTCATATTGGCATGTTATAAATTTGTCGATAAATTCAATGCATGCTTCAGTTGCAACACTACTCTTATGTTCATAAATTGGAGCATTTTTGAGCCAAAGAAAAATGTGCTCATGTGGCGATCCTCTCATTTGGAACTCCACCCTGTAATAACTGTCTTCGACAGGATGTTCACCAAATATACTATTATTTTCCTTTAATAATTGCATAATTTTTTTCATTTTAAAATCAAAATATCTTGCACAAGTTATTGGATCATTTTTAATCAATTTGCTTTTCTCACATTCTTCCAATGTATATGCTTCCTCTAACGAAATATTTTTTCCACAATTTAATTTCGTTAATGTTTGTATTAATTCCGGCCATATCCTTTCAACTGCGGATAACGTCAAAAAAAATGTTGGCTTTCCTAATTGCCGTATCATTGCCATAAGTTCCTTCTTTTTAGTTTCCCAATAGCTTGGAGTGGATCGAATTTGTTTTAAAATCCTATAGCCTGCATCAAACTTAATTAAATTGTTGGTAAATTCAGTATCTAAAATACTAGCTGCACTAATTTCATTGGTCTGTTTGCTTTTTCTAAGACACATATTTATATTGGCCAGGCAAGATTTTTCTAATTTTTTCTTTGCCATATATAATATGCGTGTTGGCACACATGACCTTCTGACTGCTCTTCTGCTTTCAGATTTCACACGGGCGTTATATGTTAGTTTTACACCATCTTTTATTTCAAAACTATGACCACAAAATATAGTTGGAAAGCATAACTCTTCCAAATCGGGTATCGTATGCCACGGAACTGGATTTTTACCTTGCCCAGGCGCTATAATTTTAATATTTTCGTTAACCAAACCCTTTTGATCCATTACTAAAACTTCTTCATCGATTTCAATATCATCCATTTTAAAATCATTTTCGTTATTTATTTGACTGCTTTCATCGGTAAACTTATTAATATTTTTGTTGTCATCTTTAATTTGATCTGTTTCTTCAACCAAAAACTCAACGTGATCATTATATTTTCGTTCATATTTTTCAAAATATTTCTGATCAATGACGATATTATATTTTTTGTATAACGGGGTATTTATTAGAAAATCGAGTGCGTCGCACACAACAGCCGGTTTAATGGTTTCGAACATGTAATCAGTTTTATGCAGCATATGTCTCTTTAATTTAATTTGAATAGTTGCCATATCGTCAAAATTTCTTGGTAACACTTGCAGAATATCATTAACTTCTATAGGAATGTTAACGACACTTCCTTTTAAACCTAACTGGGCATTTATATTAAATATCTTCAATGGACGAATTTGCATAAAATTAATGTAAGGAGATACCATTCTTTCTTCAAGTGGTGATAACTTTTTAACGCACTCCGGAATATTGACAAATTTCATACCATTACTTGTTGCTAATTTTGGTGTTAGACCTTTTAATATTGACTTATAGCAAGTTTTGCAAACATGTTCTGAGTTTATATTAAAAATGCTTTTATAAAAAGCTATTGTGTAATCATCATTTATTTTATTAATATTATACTTCAATACCGTATGAGTAAAAAATAACCCTTCACAACAAAAGCAGGCGATAGATGGGGTGGATGAACGATCTCTGATAAATTGTAGCTCTAGTTTTGAACTTTCTGTTCCAGAGAGTACCAAATTATTATAATAATTTTCTCTGTACCTAAAAAAATCTATATCCCTTTTTTGTTTTTTTGATTTACAATCCGCTTCCATTTCTTTCCTTTTATAATCTGTTTTTCTTAATTCTCTCATATGTTTTATATTAACTAAATTTTCTTTTTCCCTATATTCTCTATTTTCTCTTACTTCCCTCATATGTTCTAAATTTCTTTTATTTTGAAGTTCCTTGTACAATTCATCATTTCTTACTTCTCTCATATGACCTAAATTTCTTTCATTTTCAAGTTCCCTGTACAATCCGTCCTGTCTTACGTCCCTCATATGATCTAAATTTCTTTTATTTTCAAGTTCCCTGTACAATTCATTCTTTCTTACGTCCCTCATATGATCTAAATTTCTTTCATTTTCAAGTTCCCTGTACAATTTATCCTTTCTTACGTCCCTCTTATGATCTAAATTTCTTTCATTTTCAAGATTCCTGTACAATTCATTCTTTCTTACTTCCCTCATACGTTCTGTATTTCTTTCATTTTCAAGTTCTCTGTATAATTCACCCTTCCTTAGTTCCCTCACATGATCTAAATTTCTTTCATTTTCAAGTTTCCTTTGTAATCCATCCTTTCTTACTGCTCTCTTATGATCTAAATTTCTTTCATTTTCCAGTTCCCTGTATAAACCATCCTTTCTTACTTCCCTCATATGCTCTGCATTCCTTTTGTTTTGACTGTCCTTGTATGATTTATTATTCCTAAGTGCCCTTACATATTCTAATATCCTTTGGCTTTTTTTTTCTTTCTCAATTCTCAATTTTGTCAATTCATTAATTTCAATATTATCTTTAATATTCTTATCATATCTTAACTGCGACATAAATTTCTTTTTATTTTTGTTAATTTGTTTTGTGGATTTTTTTTTTGCTCCTCATTTTACCGTCAATAAATTATGTGGTAATTTAATCACAATAGAAAATAAATAATAAAATCTGTTATGTGTATTGTATTGAAATTTACTTATTCAATTCTCTCTCTATTTATGTTTGCTAATATTTTGGCTATATAAATCCAAATCTGGTCACTGGATCAGGTCGCCCCAGAAGACAATGCGGTCAATCGGTCTGCGCCCTTGTTTCGAACACTCAATACCCAATCCTATTCGAAACATCCAGTTTCAAGTTATCAATGAAACGAAAAAATTTAAGTTTTATTTATCGTATATTAGATTCAGGGCTGGTATTTTATTCAAAAATTTTGGTGGTCATGGGGGCTAACTTCACACGGAGTCCTCAATAGTTATGTAACTGTCAGATTTGTTGTGCCGGAGGGGGTAGGTGGGTCGCGTCTCGTGCTCGTTCTGTTTACGCTCTGCTCACCGCCGACGCCACATCTCATTTAGCGGGATAAAATAACGCAAAGCATCTGACAGATCTGTCACATAATTATTGAGGATTTTGTATGAAGGTGAAAATGTCAGCTGTCAATATATTTATTGCGTTACCTGTATAAATTCAAATCTCCACGTAAAGCTTCCAAATGGTTAGCGGGTCTACTCAGTCGCGTGCGCGTTTCGCGTCTTATATCCGGACTGACGTTTCCACAAAGTCTGCGTAAATGGACAATCTGGAAGTTTTGACAGAATCCGCCCTATACTGCTAATTCAAATGCCTGCCTTGTAAATTAGAGGTTGTTGGTTCTGATGATTATATTGGCTTTAAGCTACTACAGTTTCGGGTTTTACCCCGTCTTCAGTGCTAACTACATAAAATCATAAAGAATTAGAATCAATATTCCAAATAAGTTTTAAGGCTAACATACCGTCTTACAATCCTTCTTGTATATATTCACGAAAAACTAATAACATTGCTATCCGCACTCGAAATACACAATTACTTTGTAACACCATGCACCAAGATGTCTCAATATTGTTTCACCTAGCGATAGTTGCGCACATGTTTCTCTTGCTCATGGCAATCTCCATGCATTTGCGTGTTCAATTGGCATTTCGCAAACGTTGACGTTCTGACTACTGTCAAAAGTATCAAAAAATCTGTGAAATCCAAGCTATCTAAGTTTTAATGCAGACACGATCTCGATCAAAAAGAATTTGCTCATACAGCTAAACTAGGAATTTTACCAAAAAATGTCATAGACATAAATTATACAAAATTTCCGCTACTTTAATTTATTATTTAACTATTTTGACGAAATTACAGAAATAGTAGCACATTTGCAAAATCGTTGAAAAATGCTCAGAGGAAACATCCAGTTCCTTTGGACCATTTTAAACCAAAAGCTTTTCAGCTCTAAGTTTGATCATAACACTTCTAAATATGAACTTTCGTCCCGATATCTTTAGTGGTTTCTCCGGAATCGTCGCCTCAAAAATCGTTTACTCACACACAGACATTCATACACACAGACACACACATACTTATTAAGAACTTAACGTACTTATTACAAAATGGTTAGGAAAAGTTAGGTTGATACCACTTCTACGAAACGTCATGTTTAAAAAGCTAATTCAAATTCTGACAGATTTATATTCGTTCATGCCAATGTAGATGTCACTCACATCCGTACCAGCATACTAAAATATAACTACACTCATCGTTATACTTTATTTACAATTTTCTCAAATTATCGTTTTTATAATTAGATATAACAACGGGTTGATATTTCTTATCAACAAACAATCAAATTGGTGATCTTATTTTATTTGAATTTTGGCTTTTGTACTTTGCCGCACTAGAGCGGAAACGTTACATAGCGGTTCTCCAACCTCTGATGAAATCAGCTGTTTTTGAGTGGGACAGCCATAGTCATGTCTGTGGTGACAGCACAAAAAAATATTTGTCAAATCTAGGCTACTTTGAAGTTTCATATCAATGCAGATGCGACCGATCTCGATCAAATAGAATTTGCTCTTAAAGCTAAACTATTAATTTTACCAAAAAATATCATAGGCATAAATTATTCAAAATTTCCTCTACTTTAATTTATTATTTAACTATTTTGTCGAAATTACAGAAATGGCGGGTCATTTGCAAAATCTTTCAAAAAGGCTTAGAATAAACTACCAGTTCCTTTGGACCCCTTTCAATCAAAAGCTTTTCAGTTCTAAGTTTGGTAACAAAACTTCTAAATATGAACTTTGGTTCCGATGCCTTTAGTAGTTTCTCCGGAATCGTCGCCACAAAAATCGTTTACACAGCCATACGCACAGACACACACACACACACAGACACAGACATTTTTTTGTACCTTGGTCAAAAATGTTCAGGGGACCCAAAAAGACCTATTTCCGCTAAAATCTCAATTTTTTTTTTCGGCATGATTACAATACTTTAGCATACTGCGTATGATAAAGTAAAAAATCTGATGTGGCCAGGCACATGACTTTATCATACAATATATAAAATTAATAGTTTAGCTGCATGAGAATCTATTTTATTGAGATACATCGTAGGTATTGTCAAAGCATCAGCACTTGACACTACCTACACTACGTCATTAGAATAATAGTTATTTATGTCACAAGTGCCGAAAGTACGGAATAGCGCGGCGACCGGTGATGCGGCGCCTCACCGAAGGCAAAGCGTCGCCGTCGCATGTGAGCGAGTCGCGCTATGTAGTTTTCGGCAGGAGTGACATCAACGTTTTTTGTGTTGCTTTTTGAGAAATACGTACTTATAAAAAATTTAAAATGGTTATATTTCTGGATAGGAATTGTTAGGTTGATACCACTTCTACGAAACGTCAAGTTTAAAGAGCTAAATCAAATTCTGACAGATTTATATTCGTTCATAACACTGTAGATGTCACATCCGTACCAACATACTAAAACGTAACTATACTCATCGCTATACTTTATTTACAATTTTCTCAATTATCGTTTTTACAATTCGATAACAACAGGTTGATATTTCTTATCAACAAACAATCAAATTGGCGATCTTATTTTATTTGAATTTTGTATTTTCTACTTTGCCGCAGTAGAGCGGCAACATTCCATAGCGGTTCTCCAACGTCTGATGAAATCAGCTGTTTTCGAGTGTGACAGCCATAGACATTGCTGTGGTGACAGCACAAAAAAATATTTGTCAAATCCAGGCTACTTTGAAGTTTCATATCAATGCAGATGCGACCGATCTCGATCAAATAGAATTTGCTCTTAAAGCTAAACTATTAATTTTACCAAAAAATATCATAGGCATAAATTATTCAAAATTTCCTCTACTTTAATTTATTATTTAACTATTTTGTCGAAATTACAGAAATGGCGGCTCATTTGCAAAATCTTTCAAAAAGGCTTAGAATAAACTACCAGTTCCTTTGGACGCCTTTCAATCAAAAGCTTTTCAGCTCTAAGTTTGGTAACAAAACTTCTAAATATGAACTTTCGTTCCGATACCTTTAGTAGTTTCTCCGGAATCGTCGCCACAAAAATCGTTTACACACAGACATACATACGCACAGACACACACACACACACACACACACACACACACACACACAGACATTTTTTTGTACCTTGGTCAAAAATGTTCAGGGGACCCAAAAAGACCTATTTCCGCTAAAATCTCAATTTTTTTTTCGGCATGATTACAATACTTTAGCATACTGCGTATGATAAAGTAAAAATCACGGTGAAAATTTCTACATGACGACATACCGATTTAAACGACACTATAAATGACAATTTTTGCCCACACACATACGCTTTTTCCCATGAAACTGATGTACCAGGCGCAATCACGTGCTAAATCATTTTGATACTTTACCAAGTGTATGGCGCATGACGCTATTTTCCCCATGACGTTCTTTCGCGCATACCAACCGCCGCATCCCAACACGCCACGATTTTTGAAACGAAAGAACATCTGTATATGGCCGGCTAATGCGTTAATAGTCGAGATCATTAATCGCCGTTTAATATTCGAATTGGTTACAAATTTTTTTTGTCGATCGTATTCATCTGGCGGCGCGGCGTCGATATAGATTTTATTAGTCTGTCATTTGAGGTTACATGACCATTTATGTAATTTGACGGAATGTTTTGATTGGATGGTTTTATTTTACGTATGTTCGATTGCCTATAATGAAGTCGTTTGGTTGGCTATAACAAATCATGCATTAATAATCGTGCATTTATAGAGCTTTTTAATAAACGATTTTCAATTCACTAAACATACTCAGATTAAAATACGTCCCATATGCCTGAAAAGTAGCAGAAGTTATCATGATACCAAAACTAGGCAAACCACCGAACGAGGCCAAATCATATCGCCCAATATCACAGTTACAAATGATATCGAAGCTCTTTGAAAAGTAGCTTCTATAAAGAGAATGAAACATATCATTGAGAGAAAGGAACTAATTCCTAATCACCAATTTGGATTTAGAGAAAAGCATGCCACTATTGATCAAGTGCATAGAATAACAGATGACATCGAAGCTCTTTGAAAAGTTGCTTCTAAAGATAATGAAACCTATCATTGAGAGAAAGGAACTTATTCCTAATCACCAATTTGGTTTTAGAGAAAAGCATTCCACTATTGATCAAGTCCATATATCATCCATATGATATCAAGTCCAGATATCAGAGAAAGCATTAGAAGAAAAGCTTATTTGCTCAACAATCTTTCTTGATATGACACAAGCTTTCGATAGCGTTTGGTACGAAGGATTGATACACAAAGTAAAGAGTATGCTACCTTTTAATACCAAGAATGGAAGACCAAGCTCAACGAACACAAATCTGACCACATTAACTTCACAAACAAAAGAATCATGTCAAGATTAACGACGCCGTAGTTCCATAAGCGAATACTGCAAAGTATTTGGGTATGACTCGGGATACAAAACTAAGGCGGAAAGAACATGTTAAGAAGAAGAGACTAGAGCTTGGCCTCAAACGCACAGAACTGTACTAGCTTCAGGGCAGAAACTCTCAGTTGTCAGTACAGAACAAACTACAACTTTACAACCAAATACTAAAACCGATTTGGTTATACGGCATCCAGCTTTAGGGTTGCGCGAAAAACTCCAAAGCATGAATCTCGCCTAAGCCATCACGTCAACGTAGAGGCCATGCAGCTACTAGACAACCAGAGTCTAGTGAGAAGACTAAAAAGAACTAAACCCTTCGAACTAGTGAACCAGTGAAATGTGTAAAAAGCAGAGCACAGTGAGTGAAGTGTTAGTGCTTCTTGTTTAGGACAAAGAAAATATAGGACATCAGTGGATAGCCTATTAGAGCCAAGTACCTAGGTTTAAGAATTCATTTAAATTGATTAAATCTTTTAGATTAGCTGCAATATTATAAGCATGCTTATTGCTAAAAAAAACTAAACAAACTCATAAACGAACGACGGAAAAAGTATATAAGTTATAATATTTTATACTCTTTCGACCCACTTTCAAATAAAGGCTTTTGGACATAAAATCATCAAAATAGGTTTTTGCGCGTAAGTTTATTTTGAAAATCCACAAGTATTATGTATGTACACTGGAAGAATTAATTAAGTTCGTATCAGTTTTTCTACAGTGTGCCGATGATACATCCATGTACGAGTTTTTTGTTATTCTCCTCGGCCGCTACGCGCCTAAAATTGTTCGTGTATATCAGAAATTTATTATTAATTTATAAAAGTTTCCGAGTACATGAAAATCTTATATATGTTACATGAAATATTGGATCATAACATAACACAACAAATTGTACAAATTTATTACATCTAATAGCATTTTTTTGTGTTAAACTGTTGAACATTTTATTCGTCCAGCGTCATAAATAATAAAAAGAAGTCTGTTGCGTGGGTCACCCGGTATAATGTAGAGTTTTAGCAAAAAAACGTTTTCGTTGTACTTTTACAATTTTATTGTACAATTGCCCAAAACCTACGCGAGCGAAGCCATGGGGGACAGCAAGGGATCAATGATGATGCACTCCATTATCTGGAATCTGGGTGATCGAAATTGGGCTTTAGTATTTGTACTTATAATAAAACTCAAAATAATTGAAAAATCCGATCATTATGGCGACGTATACTGTGCAGCAACGCGTAAATGTCGTGCAAGTTTATTATGAAGGCAGACGACGATCAGTTACGATTAGGCGAAGAAAACGTCGACCACTGTTTGGACGCGATAATATTCCACCTGAGCGGGCAATTCGCAATCTACTGCAAAAATTTTAAAGAAGTGGTATGGTTATTGATATACCAAGAGTTCGCTATCAACGCAGAAGGCGATGATTCACAGCAATTGAATCTTTTATATGGTACTACTCAACGACATTTAAAAAAAGACCTGCAACTAGACGCTTATAAAATTCAATTTACCCAAGAACTTAAACCAGCGGACCACCAGATCACAGCGGACCACATTTGTGAACTGTATTTTACGAAACAAAGAAGTGGATGCTGATTTTCACAAGAAAATCATATGGAGCGATGAGGCCCATTTTCATTTGAATGGGTATGTGAATCGCCAAAATTGTCGCGTCTGGGGTAGTCCACATGCTTTTCAATAACAATCAATGCATCCAGAAAAATGCACTGTTTGTCGTGCACTACGGGCTGGAGGAATAATTGGTCCGTACTTTTTTGTAGACGAAGCTGGTAATGCTGTTACTGTCAATGGTATACGCTATCGGAAGATGATAAACAACCTTGCTTTCAGTGAAATCAACCATTTCAACTTAAATGACACGTGGTTTCAACAAGATGAAGCCACATGTCCCACAGCACGTGAAAACGTCGCTATACTTGAAACACTATTTCCTGGTCGTGTTATCTCGCAGAGGGGCGATATCCATTGGCCAGCGAGGTCTAAGATCTAACCCCGCTAGACTTTTTCCTCTGGGGCTATATGGAGGAAGGGGTCTATGTCAACAAACCTGCTACGATTCCAGAATTAAAAGAGAACATCCGACATGCAATTGCTGAAATCGAACCGCATTTATTGGCATTAGTTACGGAAAACGTTGCTAAAAAACGGAGGGCATTTGGTAGACATTATATGTCATACATAAATTTGCCAAGTATATTTTACACTAGTAACAATAAAATTCAGATTTTTCAATTATGTTGACTTTTATTAAAACAACAAATCCTAAAGACCAATTTGGATCACCTTTTATTTCATTTGTAACTAATTCTGACCGGCAATAGATAATAAAACGTAATCTAAATGTGGCACAGCTGAATAAACTTTCCAACTCATACCCAATGATTTATTACAGATATACCACTGCATTATAACACTATTCATGAACTCATGAACACACGGTTAAAGACCCGTTTCATTGAAAGTTTACAGCGAGGTTTGGTCCGCGCGAATTAAGGGAATTGTCAGAGGCGCAAAATTTCAGTTCGCCATTCATTTGTTTTGAATTGTATCCTCCTGGCTTCATGGGATATAATAGCCGCCGCCGAGCATAATACCCGTTCACTTCTGAGCGTTAAATTCTATTAAATCGGTCCTATGGGCTCACCAACCTTTGTTATGATAATTATCCTTCCAGAGGAAATTAATCCGACGTTTATAATCTTTCAGTTTTTGCGCGCTCGATGAAAATAATCCTCTCGTGACCTTCTAATGGTTATAAAAGTACGATTATTCTAATTAAATTATTTATGGATTAGCTGTAAATTGTGACCTAAGTTGCTGATCAATGAATAATGTCTTTAGTACATCAATTAACAACTAGGTAGGTAATTGATAATGAATGGTTAAAATGTTAAAAGATATATTGGTAGGTATATCTTTTTAATAAAACTAAAAATGTCAGGAACACTACTGAATTAAAAACAAAAATGCATTGTGTTTAAGATGATTAAAAGTTACCTTCTTTACAAATAGGTCAATTTACCAGTAGTCCTGTATCCTGTAAATTTAATAAATCCATTGTGCAATTATTTGTGAATTGTGCAAAGTGAGGTAATACTAGATATTTTCTGGGAATGCATAAGGCCTTTGGTGTTGATGATGAAGGGATGAAGGCAAATGTTATAGGAAAATACATTAAGCGAGTAAGACAAGTTTTAAGGTCTGGCTTAAATAGTCAATAGTTCGTAAACACTAATTTTAGAAAATAGATAATAGAAAAATAGTAGAAGAAATAGATAATTATGGAAACAAAATTTTACCTGAGAGTTTAAATGGAGAGATTGACTTCAGAATGAATCAGAAAATAAAAGAGGATCCTATTAGTATGCCTGGTCAATTTTTAAGAGTTGTAGTTGGAGGGTTGGAGATGGTACTTCAAAGTCCGATTCGTTATCTTGCGCTTTTTCATGGGAACATTAAGGCTGGAATGGAATCCTCCATCATAGCGGCGGAAGAAAAAGCAGTACGAACCAGACACTATGAGCAGAAATTATTAGAGTTGCTCATGATGGGAGTTGTAGACTGTGTCATCAGGCTCCGCAACATGTCTATCATTTCTTGTCGGCATGCTCAGTCTTAGCTGAGTCGCATTACATTGCTAGGCATGATATGGTGGAAACATAATATACATTAGGTACAATTTATGTTATCAACTAGGTTAATGATGGCCATACTTCCACATTCCGTCTCCTGTTGTGAGGAACGATCATATTTCCATATTATGGAACATGCCCATCGCTACTCATAGAAAGTTTGATGCTTATAAAGTAGATATTGTGGTGAAGGATTTCCAGAGGAAGGTGTAGAGTTTCATAGAGATTTCGGTACCAGCTGACGCAAATCTTGTGAGGAAGGAGCTTGAAAAGCAACTTAAGGGGGGATTTTGGTTTTATGATAAAAATAAGTCGATTTTTCTATGCGTTATTATACAGGGTCATTATACATGATTGTAGTCGAAGTATGCCATGGAATCAAATGTAAATATTTCCGGTTGCCGCTCTATTTGAATGGAATACCACTGTTCTACACACAAAAGTTACATTGGTTACATAACCTATTTCATATTTGGCAGTTGTTTGGGTATAGCGGCAAAAATATTAACATTGACACGGCCTACTTCGACTACAATCATTTATAATGACCCTATATAATTCAAAGGCTTAAGAATCTGTGTACGAAGTTTCGAGGCAATATTTGCAAAATTAGCCAAGTTATAAGCAATTAGCAGACGGCGTGCAGGTGCCAAACATACGGAGCCCGCGGATCGGTCGGATCGCGCGCTCAACTATTTTTCCGCTCGAGCTAAAATGTTTTCAAGCCAAGAGATCTTGCAGTATGTGGTTTATTATTCTGTAAAATTCTCTCGGGAACAGTCATGGTTTACAACCTCATTGTATAAAACTGAAGAAAACATAAACGACAATCGATAGAAGAGATTTCTCTCGTACCGGGTCACATATTATATTCAAAATTATGCAAATATTAAGAATTTAATTGTTAGTTAAAATTACTACCTTGTCAAGCTATGGTTCTTTTGGTGTATTGATAATAAGCTGTCTCGGTTCTCCCAGCTGTGTCGGTTCTCTCCGACATGACTGCACCGCTAACGCCTCCTCTCCCCGCAGTACCCCAAAGACCGTAGAGCGTCGGAATTTACGCGGAGTTTCAGCACGATCTTTTGTATGAAAAGTGCAAGATAAACAATAATTATGCAATAAACTTTAAAGCTATGAATTATTGGGTAGCCTATAGTGTATATTTCATTATTCTAGCTCTTCTAATAACGGATTGGCTGGCATTGCATAATATAGCTTTTTGTGGGTCAAGCACTAATCCAATGATTTCACAAAAATGCACATTGAAAGCTAGCATTCCGCAGGCGATTTTACTTTTTAATTCGTTCAAATCTATGTATTATTTCCGGAGTAATTAATTGCTAAAGTTAAACGAATAAAATTTACGTGGCAAAAACAGCCCCAATTCTTCTTATTTTGGAAACATCGGGAAAACGCCAACACATACAGCTTTTATTTTTTGGGTTTATCAAGAAAGCTTAATTTAGTATTCACCACTAATCGCAAAATCTGCTAACTCCATATTATTAGATCTATCCGCTTCCATCAGAATCTTGTTTACAACCTTATTGTATAAAAACTGAAGAAAACATAAACGCCAATCGATAGAAGAGATTTCTCTCGTACCGGGTCACATATTATACTCAAAATTATGCAAATATTAAGAATTTAATTGTTACTTAAAATTACTACCTTGTCAAGTTATGGTTCTTTTGGTGTAATGATGATAAGCTGTCACGGTTCTCCCAGCTGTGTCGGTTCTCTCCGACATGACTGCACCGCTAACGCCTCCTTTCCCCGCAGTACCCCAAAGACCGTAGAGCGTCGGAATTTACGCGGAGTTTCAGCACGATCTTTTGTATGAAAAATGCAAGATAAACAATGATTGTGTAATAAACTTTAAAGCTATGAATTATTGGGTAGCCTATAGTGTATATTTCATTATTCTAGCTCTTCTAATAACGGAATGGCTGGCATTGCATAATATAGCTTTTTGTGGGTCAACCACTAATCCAATGATTTTACAAAAATGCACATTGAAAGCTAGCATTCCGCAGGTGTTTAATTCGTTCAAATCTATGTATTATTTCCGGAGTAACTAATTGCTAAAGTTAAACGAATCAAATTTACGTGGCAAAAACAGCCCCAATTCTTCTTATTTTGGAAACATCGGGAAAACGCCAACACATACAGCTTTCTAATTTTTATGAGTTGTAGCATATTAATCAAGGACAGCACAAGAATTTTTAAAATTTTTTTCGCCCCTAGGTTTCCTAGAAAATGGACGTCAAACGAAGGGACATAATATATGGCCACGATTATACAATGCTGTGTAGGCCAAATTCTATCATAAGATCTGGACGAATGAAAATCCCCAGCATATGTACTGCCCTGCGGCTTCATAGTGTTGATACAAACGCGAAAAACCGAAGCCGAGAAAACTCTAGATGAATTCAATAACACTTGATAAAAATGTCGATAATGCCACAACAACTTGTCGATAGAGTTCGCTAGAACGGTGTTTGTGGAGGAGAAACTCAAAACAACAACCTAAAGCTTCAATTTTACTGTCTCGCGCCTCGCACCCAAACATCTTTACCGTGGCTCAAAACCTATCAAAATTGCGGCTTATGCAGCAGCAGGAATTAATAAAAAAAGTCTTTTCTACCGTCCTTAAAACTGTGACAACAATAGGAATCGTTATTGGCACGGAAACGAAGAAATTTGCCAAATGTGCGCGAAAAACAGCGTCTGGTGAGGCCATCGAGATGTGCCCTCCTGCTGCAAAATAAGCTTAAACAAGGCGTAGAAATGAGCAAATAAGTCAAAATACATTCTACGAAGTGGAGGAAGGAATAGAGTATGGCCCTGGTATAACATATTAGCAAAAACATACTGTAAGTACTCGATGCCACGTTATAAACTGTACTTGAAAGTTTAAACGTGGCTTTTCTCGAAGCCGTTTTTTCGCGAACGGCATCATATTTAGAAAACTATTTGACCGACTGTGTTAAAACTTTAAATAGATGTTTAGTAAACATCCCTTTATCATTTGATAAACCAGAAATGCATTAAGCATATTTTCAAAGAGATAACGTTGTCCATTTTTATTAAAAAAAATCGATATGTTAACTTTGACAAGTCACCATTTCCTCAAATATAACTAGATTTATTTTCTGGTTGATCAAACGATAACTACTTATGTATAAAGTAGGCCGCTATTCGATATTTTTATTTCAGGTCACTTGGAGTAGCCCAATCATGCTAACCAGTAAGAAATATGAAGTGCATTCAATGGAATAGAGTTGCTTAAATATGGGCCATTCTCAAATAATCTTTTTATTAGAAATTCTACTTTAGAAATTCATGTAATTTTTTCAAATTTAACCGAATTGAGAACAGTATAATATTCGGCATGTCACTTGTCCTGGATTTTTTTAATGATAATAGTGACGATTGCGGAAACTTTTAGTCCCCGTGACCCTTAGGCAAGAAACACAAAGTAATCTGGCATTACATGTGAACGCTACGTGCGCAAAATGTGGTTTGTTAGCGACACGGTAATCAACACGCAACCGACGTAAAAACTCCCCCTCTGCGAAATTCAGACCTGCCTGACAACTCCCCTATAATTGCCGGTAATGATTATGGCATTCTCCTCATTGTATTACACACCTGACTAGCCCCAGAGCTGCTGGCATATCGCTATCGCCACTTTTGCAAGTAGTCACAGTTGGCAAGGGGTAAAAATCTCACGTTTACGAAGTATTGCAAGGGGTAAATATTAGAAATCATCGTGGATATGTACTTCTGTAGTATTGTAGGGCTTTCATTGTTAAGGGTCTCTTAACAAACCGGAAGAAAAAAAAATGCCCCTCAAAATGATTCAGTTAATTTTTCGGGTTTATGAAATATTATTACCAAAACGCCGATTTGTTTTATGTATTTTCTTATGTATTCAATAATGAAAAATGAATAAAATTAAATTTATATTGCCACGTAGAGTAACTTCAATTTCACACAGGTGATAACAGATCGTTACTAGTTACCATGGCAACATTCACGCACGCTACCAGCTAGCAATTTGACAGATGGTAGGTACATATATTCGAAATTTAATTATCTGTCGGATATTTGGCTGATCGGAATATACGTTTTACAATTTGACAATTTGAGGTGTTATAGAACTTTATGCAACAATTTTTGCAAAAGTTATACAAATTTTTCACTAGCAACTGTTTGAAATACGTTTGCTATTCGAACGGACATTATCGCCATTTATAGATTGTTGTCCATGAGGCAAAACTCTGAGCGCCAAAGGGCAACTAGATCTTTTAATTACCTACAATTTGCTTCAAGTGTCTACAACCTGCAGTGCAATAATGCACGTCGCCAGTCGCATAAGCATGACATCGCTTCGCGTCTAGACACCACTGGGGTCAGGTCCAGTAGTTTTGGTGCACTAAATAATTGCAACCATTTCAGAGTAAACGAAACAATCGACGCGGCGAAATTCGCTTGCTCGAGGGCTAGACTGCAGGCGTCGATACGCAGTGTAGCGGTAGCAGACGGTTGCGGCCTTGCTGCGGCCCTAGGCCGTATAGCCGACTTGCGCTTGGAATTCTCGATAAAATGCTTGATATTTTATTCGATTATATGTTATAGATCGTTGCATATTGACTATTACACTATTTTTTCCATACAATTAAACTCTTTTTGTTTCCGTGTTATTTTTGGAGGTTGCGCAAACTTGCATACCAATGCACGAGCCGCCAATGGTTAGTTATTTATCGAAGCTCAGCCGGTAGGTGGCGCGCGCGGCCTTATTCCATAGATAAAGTTTCTATCACACTACCATGTTTTATCAGCCGCTAATTACTATCGTCTAGCAGCCCTAATAAGCTGATTGAATAAACCGCTGCTTCCAACACCAGCTGCTGGCGGTTTGCCCTACGATTATGAAGCATTCTGATTAGCAGCAGCTAACAACCAACGATTGGTAAAAGTGCGAAGTGTTTACCTTAATAAATTCTTGATTTTAAAGTGGAACTTTTGGTACGCGGTTAAAGGAAATCCTCAAATTTAAATGACGCCGGCATCTTGACTTTTGACTCAAGTAAGATTTTATTTAATATTTATGCGAACTGCTTGGGGAGCATACTTCCTAATTTTAGTCCTTCGTGCCTAACTTTATCAAAAGCCTTTGCCACATCTATGAAGATTTAGACCAACCTTTTTTCCTCTAATGAATGCTCCAAAATCAGAACTGATGGTCTGGAACAAGCCAGGTGCTATCAATTGTTGGCTTCACTCTATTGAGTAATAATTTTTCAAAGATTTTGGACATGAAGGACAGCAAGGAGATAGGTCTATAAGAAGTTGTTTTGTGTGGAGGTTTACCAGGCTTTAGTACCATTTGTCTGTCTGCCATATTCCATAGTTTAGGCCAGTGGTTCTTAACCGGTGCTCCGCGGAACACTGGTGCTCCGCGAGCTTGTTGCAAGTGCTCCGCAAAATTATGAAAGCCGCAATTGTTGACTCATTTACCGTATGTGATTTAAATAATAATATTTCAATTTGTATATTATTAGCGTACAAAACATTCTAAATTCAACAAAATCAACAATTATAGTATATTATAATACAAGAAGACACCCAAAATAAGAGATGGAAGAGGGCAGAAAGGTCAACCTAGGACCTAGGTTCGAATACCAAATGAAATTTATTAAATGAAACTAATTGTGTAATAAACCTATACAAAGCTGGATGTTCGAATAAAAATTATTACTACTACTATAATACAATTTTTAGAAGACAAAAATTGGCTCACGAGTTGTTTTGTTATATACTATTTTTTCTACCTTGCGACATTAATTTTACATAAATTTCGAAAAATGCGGTTGTTATCTTACAATTTAAAGTAATTTTATATTCAACAGTTAATAGTTAGTGTAAAATTCACAACTACGACTGACGCGAACCAATACCGATTGATTTGTCAGCCTCATTTGACACTTCATCACTATCATAAATTTTGGAAAACAAAAGGTTACTAAAAGTTTGTGATCTAGTATTTTCATAATGACACCGAAACCGGTTTCGCTATGAGTTTATAACGAACGCAAAGTAGAAAATAGTATATTATAATACAAGTATTATAAGACAAAAATTGGCGCACGAGTAGTTTTGGACACGACGAGCGTAGCGAGGATTGCCCAAATGGAACGAGTGCGCCAATACGTCTTATAAAACGAATGTTATATACTATTTTTCTACTTTGCGACATTAAATTTACGTACATTTCGAAAATTGCGGTTGTCATCTTACAATCTAGAGTAGTTTCACATTCAACAGTTGGTAGTTGTAGTACAATTCACAAATACGACTGACGCGAGCCAATAGCGATTGAGATGTCAGCCTTATTTGACACTTGACGTCAATATCATCAATTTTGGAAAACTAAAAGTTACCAAATGTTTGTGACCTAGTGTTTCCATAACGACACCGAAACCGGTTTCGTTATGAGTTCATAACGAACGCAAAGCAGAAAAGAACTTTTACCATTTTCAAATATGTAGTAACAAATATGAATAAAATAATAAAGAATTTAGAACATAATACAATTAAAATAAAAATGCGTATAGCTCTGCTACACATGCCAATAAAAAGTAAATAAAAACTTCTGAAAATATGTAAACATTTTGAAATATATTTCCTAAAATAAAGATAATAAATTTGATGTTTTGATAATATATATTTTTGCCCTCATCTACATATCATCCACATGTTATGTGCGGATTTATTAAGCCTTAGATTAGTATAAAGTATTAAAAATGAGCGTATCAAAACTACATGAGTAGGTGGTTCGTAACTGCAAATATAAAGAATCTAGCCAAATTACCTAAATATTTGATAAACTAAGAAGGTTTAGAAAGTTTCATTATATTTAAATTTGTATTACCGCGAACATGTCAGATGCTTGGAGGAACTATCACAATATACCAAATAGGTGACGGCATTTATAACCACCAGGTGATAGTTCACGAACAAAATTTTGTGGGGCCAGAAAATCAAAACATATACACACACAAAATGTGGAATTATGTGAATACGGGCAAAACGAAAACTTCGGAAGCAATTCGGTACATCGAGAGTGCTTTTTACCTCAAACATTCAATAGTTGGTTTGTAGAAATAAATTCCAAAATTCTCGTTATGTTCTAAATTTATACAGAAATATATCTTTTTCTTTTCTGTATCAGACTAATGATTTACGCCGCAAGTAAACTTCATTCGAGTATTTATTTTACAATTCGGCAAAAAGTTAGAGCTGATAAAAATATCAATAAAACCGTATTTTAAACAGCTACAACTTCTTAACGAATTGAGAAAACCAATAACTCAATATGAACCCTTTTACTCGGAATGACATTTAGTTTTTAGAATCTGTAAAAAGTTTTAGGTGGATTTTATTTTGTTACTTAAATTTATTTACTTTTTATTGTTGTAATGGGTATTGATTATGTTATTTATTCGTGTTCGCATTGTTTGATATGTATTCTATCTTTAATTTTTCTTTGTTAACATTTCAAACGGCTGTAACTTCTTAAGGAATAGAAGAAACATATAAGACCATATAAAACATTATACTCAGAACGACATTTGACTTCTGAAAATTAATTCTGCTGAAAAAAAATGTAGACTACTATTATATTTATATTTTTTCTAATTAATGTTATTTTGTAACTGTTATTTAATAATCGTTTTAATTTAGAGTAAAAGTTATGTCAATGTTTTTGGTGCTCCGCGAATTGTTCGTATGATCAAAAGTGCTCCTAGACTTCAAAAAGCTCAACATCACTGGTTTAGGCACATACCTTAGTCAAGGAAGCATTGATAAGATCCATAAGCTTTACAATAGCTTTCCTTGAAAACTTCTTAAGTACCTATCCAGTTATCAAGTCATGAGCTAGGGCTTTTTAGGATTAATGTTAATTAACTTTGTTGTATATCATCAACAACTTTTTGCAGTTCTGATACTAGTTATACTGCTTTAATATTTTTATTTCTCTTTTTCCCAAATCTTAGGGTGTGCAGTACACGCTCTGCACGTATAGACAGCACGCCACTGAGTGTACTATATTTTTAAAAAAATAGGCCGATACAGTTGATGTATACACATTAACAATATACTTATTTGAGTTTATTACACACACAAACATTTATTAACGAATGATTTTTCTAATGATTGCTTAGATGGAGGTAAAATTATTTTGAAACCAGCGCACAAATATTACTTAAAAGGAATAAGTCTCTCTTTTGTATACAAATATATTTATTTAAATCATAATTTGATTTCTTTGACGAAAGAAAACGTATTTTTCACTGAAATACATGTAGTTCAAATTAATCCCTTCAAGGAAATAAAGTAGTATAGTAAATATTTTGTGTTCCCAATAAATATGATTTGATAAGAAAAAAATTTAAAGAATATATTTCTTAACAGCAAAACAAAAATTACAATCTGTGCATTTTTGTCAACACTGTTAAGTGTTCACTCTTATTAAAGATATGCTATCATACTATGCGTAGGTACGATTTCCAATAAACTCTAGAATAGTTATAATATAATAGACATATGTATGTACTTCCTGTTACGCTATTACACAATGGTAAACTAGAACTTTGGAAATTGGATGGGGTTGAGTTTACCTAACAAGTCTTAACGAACACGACAACAGAAGGCTAGTAAATGCCATTTCATACAATATGCTCTTTGTATTTTAATGCATTTTCTAATGGTAATACATATTCAAATGTAGGTACACAGTATATATATATAGATAGCATGCGTGTTGATAGCGTGTTCTGTAGCAGTTTTTTGTTATACATGTGGGCCAATGGACCAAAATGGTCCACATTGTGGACCATTTTGATCATCACTTTACGACTATTTTGAAAGTCCAAACCTTTTCTCACTTAAAGGAGGTCACAGCACTCGTTACTGGTTTTATTATAGATGGCGCTAGTGTCGTAAAAATAAGGAACTTCAACTAATTCCATGAAATAGCATAACTACTGTTTATTTTTGAACTGTAATTTGAAAGTACTGTAATGTATCTCAGCTAGAGGAGTGATGAAATTTAATTTAGAAGGATTCTATCATTTAGTTAATTTTTCACATTTAAATTGTTATGAACGTCGATATTCTTAATGAAACATGTTGATGGTTACATTTGATTTTTTATTCTACATATTTTTAAACACAAAGCACTACTAACATAGAATCATGTAGAAATCTATTGTTTTGTAGATAATTGAAATTATATCGCTAATGAAAATTCGCTAACATGAGAATATTATATTATTAAAGAGATAAGAGCCTGGAAATGGCAGCTGCTGGTATATAACGAGTTTAGTAATATAGAAATAATAAACATATTGTATTATTATAATGACCTCTATATCATAAGACTCCTCATCATGTGAGGAGTCGTACCATTCCTCAAATATTTTGAAAATAATCAGGTAATATACAGAACTATGATAGGTGACTCCATTCAAAATGGGTGGCATTTCTCTGCCCGACAAATTACGCGTTCGCACTACAAATTCAGGTACTTAACGACAGAATATGCATTTGAACGAAAATTTGAAAATGTATACAATCGACATAAATATGATTTAACGACAAAAATGTAAATGAACGACAAATTCTGTATTTCAACGATAAAATCAGCAAACTACATTTGTGATTTAACGTCACAAGACCATACCTTATAGACCGTGACATACAAAATGACATCGCTGTGCTGCAACTTTGTTGTGGTGATGAAATTTTCAAATAAGGGTTCACACCTACTTTTAAATAAGTGGTACCTACCTAAGAGCAAATCTAAAGATAACGGAGTTTGAAATTATTTCAACGGAGAGTGGCTAGAAGAAAATAAAAACTGGTTTGAAGGTGCTGCAATACGATATCTAAGTACCAATAATGACAGAACCATTAAAAGCAAAAATCTCTAATTATTCAATATTAATGATTTTTATCTAAGACTCACATATAATAAGTTCCACAGAATTTGTCGTGCTGGCTACATATTTTGTAGTGGACAATTTGTCATTGACAATACCTACTTTGTCGGGCACATATACCGGGTGGTCCTTTTAACTTGAGACTCTTAAATCACTCGAGAAATATTATGCATGATACGACAAAAGTCATAAATAAACTTATGATTTTATTCTAAATAAGACGAATCTTTTGTCTGAAACAATTTTTTCGGACGATGCATTTTTTTGTGCCTAAACAAATCCTATGCGCATGACGGCGCAACGCGCGAGATACCAAAACGTGTCCCGGTTACGCACATACCTTCCTACGTTGTACCATCAGTGTCTACTCAGTCGTCGCTTTGACTGCCAGACGGCGAGCGCATCCCAGGCAGTGGCAGCGGTCGTAACTACCGCAGCCGCCACAAACTTTCATCGTCAATCACTTTTAATAGATGCATCATACGAAAAAAATGTTCAGACAAAAGATTGTTCTTATTGGGCGGATAAATAATAATTTGATAAAAAAAATCCCATTTGAAAAATTAAGTTAGCCACATCTTCCCCGATTGCAGCGCCATCTGCAATGAAACTGTCGTCATCTCATTTACCCCTTTGAGTCCTACAACTTTATTAAAGATACTTTTGTCGCACCATGCATATTTCTCGAGATATTTAGGAGTCTCAAGGTAAAAGGACCACCCGGTATATCCCTTTTAAAAATTAAGTTGACCTACTTTAGCAAGCGCTTTATCTGCAAAAAATAACAATAATTTCAATATAATTTTAATATTGAGAATTAAAATGGCCCCCTACTATCGGATGCAAAAGTATTAAGCCCTGTGTTAGTAAGGGCAGTAGATAGGCTAGTAACTCAGAAAACGCTGACAAAAAATTAAATAATGTGCGTTCAGGTCCTGAATAATTTTTACATAATAGGTAACGATCAACATTTTCTGCCCATCGGTTTAGTCACGAGCGCAAGAGAATTAAAAAAGGTACCCGATTTTTGCGGTTTTAAAATATATTCTCGACTTTTCGATTCTTTTTCTCCAAAACCACTTACCAAAAAAAATTGTTTAGGATACAGAATATCTTCTATAGATTGATGTTTTTATTTTCTTGATTTGTTATAATATATGATAAAGTCTGTAAGCGAGCTTTTTATGGACGCGGATATCTCAGAAACAAATTATAGTAGGATAACGTAGTTAGCACGTAAACAATCCATATTTATTGTAATACTCATCCATTGATGTATAATAACATAAAAGATATGTAGGAATTTTTATGAGTAAAAATAATGAGATCGATCCGGTACGCAGGATGGTTCCCCTTGGGGCAACGGGATTACGCGCGGGAAACGATACTACGCTTCGCGCGACGATTTCAAACGATCAACTCTCAGGACCGTATTCATAATTTTTATCATTTTCTCGTTTTATTTTTGAAAATGGCATACGTGATTTTTTTACTTTATCATACGCAGTATGCTAAAGTATTGTAATCATGCCGAAAAAAAAAATTGAGATTTTAGCGGAAATAGGTCTTTTTGGGTCCCCTGAACATTTTTGACCAAGGTACAAAAAAATGTCTGTGTGTGTGTATGTGTGTGTGTATGTGTGTGTGTATGTGTGTGTGTACCCGATTTTTGTTGAGACGATTCCGGAGAAACTACTAAAGGTACCGGGACGAAAGTTCATATTTAGAAGTTTCATGACTAAACTTAGAGCTGAAAAGGTTTTGGTTCAAAAGGGTCCAAAGGAACTGGCAGTTTCCTCTAAGCATTTTTCAAGGATTTTGCAAATGAGCTGCTATTTCTGTAATTTCGTCAAAATAGTTAAATAATAAATTAAAGTAGAGGAAATTTTGAATAACTTATGCCTATGATATTTTTTGGTAAAATTAATAGTTTAGCTTTAAGAGCAAATTCTATTTGATCGAGATCGGTCGCATCTGGCATTGATATGAAGCTTCAAAGTAGCCTGGATTTGACAAATATTTTTTTGTGCTGTCACCAGAGAAATGTCTATGGCTGTCACACTTGAAAACAGCTGATTTCATCAGAGGTTGGAGAACCGCTATGGAACGTTGCCGCTCTAGTGCGGCAAAGTAGAAAATACAAAATTCAAATAAAATAAGATCGCCAATTTGATTGTTTGTTGATAAGAAATATCAACCCGTTGTTATCTAATTGTAAAAACGATAAATTGAGAAAATTGTAATAAAGTATAGCGATGAGTATAGTTACGTTTTAGTATGTTGGTACGGATGTGACATCTACAGTGTCATGAACGAATATAAATCTGTCAGAATTTGAATTAGCTTTTTAAACTTGAGCTTTCGTAGAAGTGGTATCAACCTGACATTTCCTATCCAGAAATATAACCATTTTAAAATTTTTTTTAAATACGTATTTGTCAAAACGCAACACAAAAAACGTTGATGTCACTCCTGCCGAAAACTACATAGCGCGACTCGCTCACATGAGACGGCCACGCTCCGTCATCGGTGACGCGCCGCATCACCGCTCGTCGCGCTATTCCGTACTTTCGGTACTTGTGCGATCAATAACTATTATTCTGGTGACAGTAGATAGTGTCAAATGTTGATGCTTTGACAATACCTACTATTGATAGTATTGACTATCAAAATATCTGTCAAATCCTGGCTAACTAATTTAATTTTAATGTAGACACGATTTATCTGAATCAAATAGATTCTCATGCAGCTAAACTATTAATTTTATATTTTGTATGATAAAGTCATGTGCCTGGCCACATCAGATTTTTTGGTAAAATTAATAGTTTAGCTGCAGGAGCAAATTCTATTTGATCGAGATCGGTCGCATCTGCATTGATATGAAACTGCATAGTAGCCAGGATTTTGACAAATATGCTTTTGTGCTGTCACACTCGTAAACAGCTGATTTCATCAGAGGTTGGAGAACCGCTATGGAACGTTGCCACTCTAGTGCGGCAAATTATAAAATACAAATTTCAAATAAAATAAGAACACCAATTTGATTGCTTGTTGATAAGAAATATCACCCCGTCTTTATATCTAATTCTAAAAACGATAAATTGAGAAAATTGTAAATAAAGTATAGCGATGACTGTAGTTTTATTGTTGTATGTAAGTGCGGATGTGACATCTACAGTGTCATGAACAAATATAAATCTGCCAGAATTTGACTTAGCTTTTTAAACTTGACGTTTCGTCAAAGTGGTACCAACCTAACATTTCCTATACAGAAATATTACCATTCTTTATTTATTTTTTTAATACACATTTCTCAAAAAGCAGCACAATTAACGTTGATGTCACTCCTGTCAAATGCTGATGCTTTGACAATACCTACGATTTATCTCAATAAAATGGATTCTCACGCAGCTAAACTATTAATTTTATATATTGTATGATAAAGTCATGTGCCTGGCCACATCAGATTTTTACTTTATCATACGCAGTAAGATAAAGTATTGTAATCATGCCGAAAAAAAAAATTGAGATTTTAGCGGAAATAGGTCTTTTTGGGTCCCCTGAACATTTTTGACCAAGGTACAAAAAAATGTCTGTGTGTGTGTGTGTGTGTATGTCTGTGTGTAAACGATTTTTGTGACGACGATTCCGGAGAAACTACTAAAGGTATCGGAACGAAAGTTCATATTTAGAAGTTTTGTTACCAAACTTAGAGCTGAAAAGCTTTTGGTTGAAAGGGGTCCAAAGGAACTGGTAGTTTATTCTAAGCCTTTTTGAAAGATTTTGCAAATGAGCCGCCATTTCTGTAATTTCGACAAAATAGTTAATTAATAAATTAAAGTAGAGGAAATTTTGAATAATTTATGCCTATGACATTTTTTGGTAAAATTAATAGTTTAGCTTTTTAGTTTATTCTAAGCATTTTTGAAAGATTTTGGAAATGAGCCGCTATTTCTGTAATTTCGACAAAATAGTTAATTAATAAATTAAAGTAGAGGCAATTTTGAATAATTTATGCCTATGAAATATTTTGGTAAAATTAATAGTTTAGCTTCAAGAGCAAATTCTATTTGATCGAGATCGGTCGCATCTGCATTGATATGAAATTACATAGTAGCCAGGATTTTGACAAATATTTTTTTCTGTTGTCACATTCGTAAACAGCTGATCTCATCAGAGGTTGGAGAACCACTATGGAACGTTGCTGCTGTAGTGCGGCAAATTATAAAATACAAATTTCAAATAAAGTAAGATCACCAATTTGATTGTTTGTTGATAAGAAATATCAGCCAGTCTTTATATCTAATTTTAAAAACGATACATTGAGAAAATTATAAATAAAGTATAGCGATGAGTGTAGTTTTATTTTAGTATGTTGGTAGGTATGTGTCATGAACAAATATAAATCTGTCAGAATTTGAATTACCTTTTTAAGGTGCGTTTTCATTAGTGATAATGGCAGTGGTAGCAGACGCCGTTATAGTATTTCCAATAGAAAATTGATAGTGACTCATGTTTATGTACATGCAAACTAATATGTGTCATTATCACGATATGTAAGAAATACTATAATTTCGTATTCTACCACCGCCATTAGCTACTATTACCTACCAATCGGAACGCACCTTTAAACTTGACGTTTCGTCAAAGTGGTACCAACCTAGCATTTACTATACAGAAATCATTTATTTTTTTTTTTTTAAATACGTATTTCTTAAAAAGCAACACAATAAACGTTGATGTCGCTCCTGCCAAAAACTAGATAGCGCGACTCGCTCACATGCGATGGCGACACTCCGCCTTCGGTGACGCGCCGCATCACCGCTCGTCGCGCTATTCCATACTTTCGGCATTTGTGACATAAATAACTATTATCCTAATGACGTAGTGTAGGTAGTGTCAAATGCTGATGCTTTGACAATACCTACGATTTATCTCAATAGAATAGATTCTCATGCAGCTAAACTATTAATTTTATATATTGTATGATAAAGTCATGTGCCTGGCCACATCAGATTTTTTATTTGTATAATTGTATAGGTACATATTCTGATTGCTGATTTATTATCATTTTACACTATTTCTGCCGAAAATCAGTTTTTGATGATAACGTAGTTGTTCCTGGTGGTTCTGGGGCCAAAACAATCGGTCCGAAATTTTCGGTAAATGTTGCGACATGTATTTGTCCTAAACTTTGAACGAATTATTCAGTTCCCTAAAAACCACCAACATAGGAAATATCGCGGCAACTTCTTTATCATTATCTAAAATCACTCCTCATTATCTGTATTGTTGTCGTTGTAGTCTAATAATTCGTCATCATCTTCATGCTAGTTGATTATAATTGTTTCTACATTAGCTCAACAATAACATCTTTATCAATGTATTGGATTTGATTTTCAAAACCAAAAATTGTGTTGCGATACTGCAACGCAATTTTGCCATATCTCTATTGAAACAGTGCTTTATTTCATACATTTAACATATCTTTAATTTAAAATGTACTGTAGCTTTTTGCATTTTTTTGTACGTATGTCCAGATTAATTCAATTGCAATGGGCTACAGGTAACCACAATTATTTTACTTCATTGCGATTTATATACATTCCGATTCATATCCGATATTCCGATATTCCGATAAAATCTAATAGAAGTTGTGTTGATGGTGATTTTTTGACAGATACAACAGCTTGCTTTAGTTATTTGAGAAAGAAATTTCTGACGTTGACAATTAATTGTTTTACTTCCTTGGAATAATACTTCAGCATACTTACTCAATACTTGCAAAAAACGTACGCACGCAACGCAGTTACTCAAGAAACTTTATTCAATGCATAAGTTTGTATTTATATTATCTTGATTTTACCCAAAATCATATTGTTGGGGCCTGAGAAAAAATATTTGGTTTTGTTATTTTATTTGTTTATGCTACGTGATAATTGCTGCTGTCGATTCAAAAGGCGTTAAAAACAAACAAAAAAACGTGCTTACAGTTCTTTGCTGTACACTTGCAATCTATTCTTTCATTAAACAAAGCGTCTACCATTTCTAACCTTCAACTTCAATGCTGGTTACATCAATAAATATGTACGATGTTTATTTTAATTTTAAGTACGGGCCTGTGATACATGCTATGACTCGGCCTCTAACCTCGACCCGGTAACGACTGCGTTGAACGACGTGCCGTACTTGTGCGCTGTACCAAAATTAAATCGCAATATTTATGGCGGTTTATAAAATTAATGAACATCTGATATTTCAGATGTTGCTATTTCGAAGATCAAATTAAACAAAATTTTGCGATTGCTTTCCTACCTGTCTCGTTATCGTGCTAATACTCGTTGCAGAGATATCCGCTATCATGAAAATCTTGTTTATAGCCCTTATGGCAAAGAGTATTAGTAAAATACAACAGACAATCTGTAGACTAGATCTTGAGTTATACTTTGTATAAATTAGAATTTTTCAGGGCAAGCGGTTTAACAGAAAAAAAATTGGAAAGCGAGCGTTTTTTTTTTCTCGCGCTTCTTAGTCGGTGCCCTTAGCACATTAGGCACCAAAATATTTCAGTGCTGAATACCAGAACCAAAAATTGCACACATATGTACACATATTAAGGTTTAAAAACCCGGATGGAGACACTCTCCTGTGGGTCAAGATCATCCGTTTATGACGTCATCAAAATGGCCGATTTAAGTTAGAGTAGCAAATTATGTTATCGCACGTATTATTATTAATTTTTAACCAATTTTGAGTTTTACTATGTCATTTTAAAGCTCAGTTAACGTTCTTTAAAAAAAAGGTTTTATTTCATTTTTGTGTACGAAAGGTAGGTTTTGCACAACTCTCTAAATCCCGGTAAATTGTTGGAATTACAGTATTGCTATAAGCAATTTAATATTGCTATAAGCAATTAAGTTTATGTCAAAAATATCTCCGTTCGACAATTTGGTATTAACGTATCCGGACACATTTTAAATGTTAATATTTTTCAGCCCCCACCAAACCCCTGCAAACTTCTGGTAACCTCTATGAACATGTGATGTATGTATTATTTGGCAGTGTTGGATATAAGCTTTAAGGAGAAAAATAATAAAACAAATATTGTACTAAGAGTTCTGTGTTTACAACAACTTAATTCGCGGTTACATTGACCTTCACATTTGCAGAGCATTGTGTACCAACTAGGGATGTGTCGTTCGCGAACGACCCGTTCGCAATGAACGGGTCAAATATGTGAACGGGTCGATCCGGATCACCGCTATTAAAGTGAACGGGTCGTGAACGACCGACCGATCCAGGAGCTGCGACCGACTGACAGACTAGTTCGGTCATATTTTGAACGGGTCGCGAACGAACGAGTGGCAAGCGCGCCGACCGACCGATCCAAAACACCCAGCGACGCGCAATGCGACCGACTGACTGACTCGGTCATTCTTTTAGTTCGTTCATTTACTTATCCTGCTCATTTCTGATTTGATCGCAAGATCTGTCAACACTTTGTGCATTTTTCCAACGACTTCCATTGCGTTTTAAAAATGGTTTAGCAGTATATCTAATTATCTACATTATGTTATTAGCAGAAATTGAAATTTAATAAGATATATTCTCAGATTCAATAGTCTAGTTGTGTAGATTTAAATACTTTTGAAAAGCACTGTATTATGTACGGATACATTGCTTCTTCATTACATTTTATGTCTCGGTTAATTATTAAATTCGCATGTAGGTATGTAATTTTAATATTACTACCGGGTTATCATTAGATATACGCACTTAAAAAAATATATAGGTACACTATTTGTATATTACGATTTTGAGAAAGTTTGTGCAATATCCTTAATCGAGACTGTAACAAAAATCGCTTGAGTTGAGAGCTAAATAGTAAATATGAACGCGGTCGGTCAAGTCGTTCGATTGATCCGCTAGCGCTGGTTGAACGATACAATGAATGCGCGCGCCAGTCGTTCATTTTGAACGGGTCAGTTCGAACGGGTCATTTTAGTGATCCGGATCACCTGAGCCGGATCACCAAACTGAACGACAATGCCCATCCCTGTACCAACGCACTTTTTACACGACATCTTGATGTGCATCCTTGCGTACATTTACATGCGATCAGCTCCTGTAGTTTTTCCGTTGAAATGTCGGGATTTGTCGGCCAAAGAGGCTCATAATTATCCATACAAAACATTGAAGTATTGTCCTTTTAAGATCATTTAATAAAACCTCACACGTATTTAATGTATTTAATGGACCTGTTAAATTCACAAACTTAGATTCGCCTTGCTTCGTTTACAGTTCCAACGAGCTTGATGAATGATACATAACCATCACGAAACGTTGTAGAAGCATGAAAGCATGCTCGTCTTGTGATAGAGACTGTGTGTAAGCAGATCCATCTAAAAATACAAACAAAATTTTTTTGGCTACCAGAAAATTACAGCTTTCTCGTGACAAAAAAGAAATGTAGAAATGTTTTTGAAAAATCCTGAAAGGAAATGAATGTTGTTATTTATAAATAGTGCCATACTAGGCAACTGAGGTAAAAAATATTTCCGTACGGAAATATTTCTTACGTCAGTTGCTTAGTATAGCAGTAATTTTATATACAGGGTGAGTTATTAGTATCGCGGCGGTCCATTGCTATTAAATCGTTAGAGAAAGAAAAAAATGTTTCACACAAAAGTTGTTTGACTCACCAGTTCCTATAACGTAAAATTATTTTCATTTATACATAGTTGCATTTAGGCGTGACGGAAAGTACATGATCTTTTTAAAATGGAATGCTCGGTATATTTTATTCTTATATCAATACTAATAAATTTGTTTATCCAACCATATAGGTAGATAACTGTCAGCGTTAATAGTTCCTGAGATATTCAATTATTTCTCCAAAATATGCCCGTTGTATCATCTTCTTTAAAACTATGTAAAAACGACATTTCTCCAGATTTTGCCGTTAAACTATGTCAGACAATAGCCAAAGCAAGTAGATAGATGATACTATCCAAAGATATTAGATTCACTTTACATAAAACTTCGTAAATGTTGATGTTTTTCAAATGGCTTTTCCTTGAGTTTTTTAAATGGAACATCCTGTACAATATTTGCTAGTTGAATTGCCCCCGAGTTCCCTTTAATTTATGTTAAGTATGCTATATGTCCAATTGTAGTAGTTTTCGTGATATTTACAATTTAAAGAAAAATGTGCAATGTTATCTAATAATGCAATTATTTTGTTGTTATTTTTGTTTGTCTCTCATTTGTAGATCAGTAATACTGTATTAAAATACAACTTGCAAAAACGGTAATTATTACTATTAGCATTTATTAATCATAGAAACAAACAATAATTAAGATCTAACGACACTCAATAAGTTATTGCTGTCAAAGTTAGTGACAAAATTTGTCTTTTCTCTGAACGATGAGTTCTAATTATAGCAAAGAAGAATTAATTAACATGATCTACATTTATGGCGAAGCCGACAGAAATACATTAGTAGCATCCAAAATGTATGCACAGCGATATCCGGATAGACGGCATCCCCAACCAAGTGTTATAAACAGGGTTCGGTTGCAATTTGAAGAAACAGGTAATATTAATTACTAGCACAAAACAAGAACTAAAACGGTGACCAAAGAGGGAAGAGGAGGTCCTACATTGTGGCCACCAAGGTCCCCAGACCTCAACAAACTAGATTTGTTTTTATTGGGATATGTGAAGGAGCTGGTATACCATTCAGCACCGTATAACCAATGTTTTTGACAACCTTAGAATAAATAAGAGTTACATGTTAAGAAATATCTCAAGATCTTTTATACAAGCATTAATTGGAGAAGAAAAAATGGGCGTCATTTTGAACAACTTCCAAATATTAATTAAAATAATAGTTACTTGTTGTGTTTATTAAGTGTTTATAGTTTGTTTCTGAATTTGCTTCAAATAGCTTACTAAGTAAAAAGGGATTTCTTTTTTAATTAACGCTAAGTAGGTTTTGTTCTTAAAGTATTAAAGGTTTTGTTTCTTAAAGTATATGTGAATATATTATTACTGATTTACAACTAAGAGACAAACAAAAAAGAAAATACAAGAAAATAATGGCATATTTAGATTATATTACACATTTTTCTATCACATTTTTCATATTACGAATACTACTAAAATTGTACATGTGACATATTCGACATAAATTAAAATAAACTTGATGGGCAATTCAACTAGCACATAAAATACAGGCTGTTCCATTTAAAAAAACTCAAGGAAAAGCGATTTGAAACACATCAAAATTTACAAAGTTTTATGAACACCTTGTATAGCGAATCTAATACCTTTGGATACTATCGTCTATCTACTAGCTTTGACTATAGTCTGACATAGTTTAAAAGCAAAATCTGCAAAAATGTCATATTTACATAGATTTAAAGAAGATAATGCAACGGGTATATTTCGGAGAAATAATTGAATATCTCAGGTATTATTCACGCTGAGAGTTACCAACCTATACCGGTGGATAGCCAAATTTATTAGTATTCATACAATAATAAAATATACAAGGCGTTCCATTTAAAAAAATTACATACTTTACGTCACGCCTAAATTGAACACCGTGTATAAATGAAAATAATTTTACGTTATAGAAACTAGTGAGCTAAACAACTTTAGTCGTATTTTTTTCCTTCTCTATCGGTTTAGTAGCTATCGACCGCCGGGATACTGATAATTCAACCTGTATAGTGAAATTTAGAGGGTTGTGCGAAAACCACCTTTCGTGCACAAAAATTGTATAAAACATTTTTTAAAGAGCGTTACTTGAACTTTAAAATGATATATTTAAATTCAAAATTGATTAAAAATGTACGAAGATACGTGCGGTAACATTATACTTAAATCCGCTATTTTGATGACGTGATCAAGAGATGATCTTGGCCACCACGAGGGTTGGTTGTTTAAACCTTAATATGTGTACAAGATGTGCAAAAATTGGTGCTGGTATCCGGCACTGAAATAACTTTACACTAACGCCACCGACTATCTGTCCAAACCTAGGGGCAGAAAATTTTTATAGGTAAACATGTTATGTAGAAATGATTCAGGAGTATAACACACTTTACTTAAATTTTTTTCTTCAGTCGTTGCAGAGTTACGAACCTCTAATACTCCTCTAATACCTCTAAGGCTCAATACTTTTGCAACCGATAGTAGATAAAATCTTCTAAAGCGAAATCTTTTCGTACTACATGCTGAACTAAAAAAAATAGATAAATATTCGTGATTTAAACAAGTAACCGCGTTAGCAAAGCAGTCAGTTAAAAGGATCGATTTCAGGTAGGCACATCAAATCACAGCAAACCTTTAAATGGGGTACTTCCGGCCGACCTAAAAAGTCACCGTTGCATCCAAACCCAATATATTTACCCGGTGACTTATTCATAAAGCGGTGAACCACGAGCACGCCGCCTAGCGTCCAGCCGTTGAATTTATACCGGCTGGATACGGCGTTAACGAATAGCCACGCCAACGTGGATTGAATTGACATTTTCCGCGAACAGTTTCCGGAAAAATCCACAGCCCGTAGTAGTAGCCGCAATGCACTTTTTGAGTGTGCCACACGAACATGCGGCAACTCAATTCTGTCCAACCCTGCGCAAACAAAGGAGGCACGATTGTAATATATTAAAGCCGATGTATACCCGTAGCCCGCAGATAAGAATAGTGAATAAATGTTCCTGGTAAAAATAAATCCTGGCGAAGTTTTCCATTCACGCTAGTAGCCAGCACCAACAGTCGGTTTCGTTTATTTGCTTATGGAGTGGAATGAATTTTGTCGTGTTAGGTTGTGTGGAATGAAATCGTAATAGGAAGTGCACACGCTTGACTTAATCTTTGCTTTACACTAATCTGTTGTTATACCAATTAATTTAACAGAGTTTTTCATAACTGGTTATTTCTAATACAAATTTCGTATAGCTTGGACCATGGGCGCCGTTACAAAATGTTCCAGGGGGGGACAAGATTTTTTTAGTAATAAAAGGTGGCGTAGTGTAAATGACTATACTATTACATAATTATTTTGTGGCATTTTCGTTGCGTTATTTGTTGTAAATGGCATTGATAGAGACATATTCGTATTTATCAGTTAGGATGTCGCAATTTTAGAGACACAACAAACATTTTTTACTTTATCATACGCAGTATGTAAAGTATTGTAATCATGCCGAAAAAAAAAATTGAGATTTTAGCGGAAATAGGTCTTTATGGGTCCCCTGAACATTTTTGACCAAGGTACAAAAAAATGTCTGTGTGTGTGTGTGTGTGTGTGTGTGTGTGTGTGTGCGTGTGTAAACGATTTTTGTGACGACGATTCCGGAGAAACTACTAAAGGTATCGGGACGAAAGTTTATATTTAGAAGTTTTATGACCAAACTTAGAGCTGAAAAGCTTTTGGTTCAAAAGGGTCGAAAGGAACTGGTAGTTTATTCTAAGCCTTTTTCAATGATTTTTCAAATGAGCCGCCATTTCTGTAAATTCGTCAAAATAGTTAATTAATAAATTAAAGTAGAGGAAATTTTGAATAATTTATGCCTATGACATTTTTTGGTAAAATTAATAGTTTAGCTTTTTAGGTTATTCTAAGCCTTTTTGAAGGATTTTGGAACTGAGCCGCCATTTCTGTAATTTCGACAAAATAGTTAATTAATACATTAAAGTAGAGGAAATTTTGAATAATTAATGCCTATGAAATTTTTTGGTAAAATTAATAGTTTAGCTTCAAGAGCAAATTCTATTTGATCGAGATCGGTCGCATCTGCATTGATATGAAATTACATAGTAGCCAGGATTTTGACAAATATTTTTTTGTGTTGTCACATTCGAAAACAGCTGATCTCATCAGCGGTTGGAGAACCACTATGGAACGTTGCCGCTGTAGTGCGGCAAATTATAAAATACAAATTTCAAATAAAGTAAGATCACCAATTTGATTGTTTGTTGATAAGAAATATCAACCCGTCTTTATATCTAATTCTAAAAACGATACATTGAGAAAATTATAAATAAAGTATAGCGATGAGTGTAGTTTTATTTTAGTATGTTGGTAGGGATGTGTCATGAACAAATCTAAATCTGTCAGAATTTGAATTACCTTTTTAAGGTGCGTTTTCATTAGTGATAATGGCAGTGTAGCAGACGCCGTTATAGTATTTCCAATAGAAAATTGCTAGTGACTCATGTTTATGTACATGCAAACTAATATGTGTCATTATCACGATATGTAAGAAATACTATAATTTCGTATTCTACCACCGCCATTAGCTACCATTACCTACCAATCGGAACGCACCTTTAAACTTGACGTTTCGTCAAAGTGGTACCAACCTAGCATTTACTATACAGAAATCATTTATTTTTTTAACGTATTTCTTAAAAAGCAACTCAATAAACGTTGATGTCGCTCCTGCCAAAAACTAGATAGCGCAACTCGCTCACATGCGACGTCGACACTCCGCCTTCGGTGACGCGCCGCATCACCGCTCGTCGCGCTATTCCGTACTTTCGGCATTTGTGACATAAATAACTATTATTCTAATGACGTAGTGTTGGTAGTGTCAAATGCTGATGCTTTGACAATACCTACGATTTATCTCAATAGAATAGATTCTCATGCAGCTAAACTATTAATTTTATATTTTGTATGATAAAGTCATGTGCCTGGCCACATCAGATTTTTTTAGTAATAAAAGGTGACGTAAAACATGACAATAATAAAAATATTTAAAAGAATACCCAATAGCCCATATTGTTCGTTAAATTTAAATTGCAATCACTCCGTTGCTTTTATGGTTGTGTCATTTTTTACACATTATTTTATGTCATTGGCCCCTGTTTCAAAATCATTGAACTTTTGTCCTAGAATTTTAAAATTGGCATGATTGCAACCAATATTGGAGAATTTTTATTACTTTGTAATATTCTGGAGTAAACATCGTTAATTTTTCATAAGAATTTCCAGCTCGTGTTGATCGAGCATGGCCTAATGTATGATGCGCAACTGGCACCTTTCAAACCCAAAAATACAGGCACAAAATGAACACAATTGATAATTTAATTCTATAATCGTGTCAATCGAGCATCCGATAAAAAGTCCTAATAACAAATTGGTAAACAATAAAAGGTGAAAATATTATTTTATTGTAGCCACATAAACGGAAAACAATGACTAAATATAAAGAAAAGTTGATAAGTTTGAAAATTCTGTGATAACGATCATCGACAACGAAATTCAAAATTGCTATCATTACTATTTTACGTAAACACTTAAAAGGCGACAATACTAAGTCAACTAGTTAATAATAATTGTTGTTATATAAGCTGTATGAATGGTCTGAATGACCATAGTAGATAAATTTTCGAAAAACACATGTCCGGAAATGTATTGTTTGAACGTTGGAGAGTTTCGGAAGATTGAACCAATTTTACAAACAGCATAGGAAAAATAGTGCCATGTAGGTATCATAGGACGGCACTTTTAAAGCCATATAACATTTGTGTGTTTTTTTAAAATTATTTATAGTCCTTGAAAGCAGTTAACTGTTTTGCAATTTTGATACCAATTTTGGCCAATTTGTGTTATCTTGAATTCTTTTTAGGGACGTTAAACAAATAAAGTTTTACATACAAATTATTTATATATTCTATAATATATTAAGGCTCTATGCAGTACCTACGCGGTGTCAGGTGTGTGGACATGAGTTCGATTTCAAAAGTTCAGTATACTTTATCTATATTTTACACATATTTTTAACACCCACTATATTTGAGATAAACAGCTGACCAGTGCAAAAAGGTGCGAAGTACAGTAATGCGTCGATAATGCGTCGAACTAATTGGGAGCGAAGGTCATTCGGATTATGAAATTGTTCGGATTATCAAATATTGCAACTAAATAGCAGAAAATAAGATTGGATAGAAGTTCAATTTTAATAAAACCAACACCATTCTATTCCGCTCTTCACAAACTATAAGAATGTCAATAAGTCGAAATCGGAGGGATATCGAAGGAATATCGAAGCGATATCGAAAGGATATCGAAGCGATATCGAAGGGATATCGAGGCGATATTGAAGGGAAATCGAAGGGTTTTATTTATAACTTATTTATGATTAATTATGATTTAGGATTTATTTATTTGATACAGTAGAGCGGCGATAATCCGAACTACTTGGGACCGAAGGTGATTCGGATTATTAAATATTGCAGCTAAATAGTGGAAAATAGGGGTATTGGATACAAGATATAAAACAAAAGCAACATTTTTCTGTAAACAGGAACCGACAAAAATGGCTTTTCCTTAGGTTTCTCAGTGATTTATTTTATTATTATTTTTTTGGGTGTTCGGATTAGCGAATGTTCGGATTACCGAGGGAGCGCCCCTCTGCCCATATGTTACGGTGCCCATGGCTTGGACGCTCTTTCAGATTATTGAAATAATCAATATACATATCTCGCTAAGAAATTTAAACAAATATTAAAATTACGGAAATGACAAAATCACATTAAAACAATTTAAAAATTAAATGGACATCACATGTCTCCATACTTGCAGGGAACAACTGTGTTGTTGACAGTTGTTCCCTGCCAGAATTGAGACATGTGCTTTCCCTTTAATTTTTAAATTATTTTTATGTGATCGAGGTGGTTAGTTTACCTTATGAGCTTCTTGTTAAAATGCAGATGATTCCTTCGTCCGTGCCAACTTCTTAGAACTCTAGTTTTTGTTATTAAAGCGAAAATTTGAACAAAGAAAAAAAGGAGTTACCTTTATTTCGCCCCTGGACCTACAATTCCCAAAATTAATTGGGATTGTTTCACCCCAAATGTTAACTGTTTCCGAGATATTTTAATTTTTACGATTTTTCACGAAAACGCTACCTACCTATGAGGCTACACCAAAAATATTTAATATTCTCAATGTTTTGTTTTTTGGACCAATGGTGTCTTTAAGATGTAACAATTTGTTGATAAATCTGAAGTTCCGAAAATCAAATGATCTACAAATGAATACAAGGCTAAATACATCGAATTATTTTAGCAATTCAAAGGCTGGTATCGGATTTATGCCATTATTGCTACAAAAATTATAATACATATGATAGGCACTTGGTCATAAAAACTACACTGTTTCAATAGCTATCCATCATGGCGCGTTATCCCATGGGCAAATGGGAATTTGCGAGGGCCCCCAATAACAGGAGGTCCCCAAAGCAGTATTTTGGAAATTCATTCCCGTAATAGACTACCACACCATGCCAATCCTCATTAACGTTGCAAGCAGATTTATGCTCCTCTCAGCAAGGCCCCAAGTAATCTTTAATTAATTTATTACCGCCTCAAGGATAGTGAATTTTATTTATCCGCTCCTGCCGGTTGGGGACCAAATACAATCTTTTATAAGTATAAATTAATTTCGTAATTAATAAATGACCGTAGTAAGAATATCTAATTGATCTTTACAGTAGTCTTGCCTATGGGGCCCCAAAGAGAGTGGAGGGAGCTTTAGCAGTTAAACTCATGTCGTTTTTGGCAATAAAAGAAACTAGAAGAGAAAAACTGTATGAATTCTTCGATAAATGCTCCAAAAGCTGCAAAATGCTGTAAATTTTTCAAAGTCCGTACTATTACACACTGTGTATAAAAACGAACGTACCCAATCAACATTTTCTTGCTAAAAAGTTGATAAGAAAAAGATTCCAATAAAAGTTTTAGGAAATTGCTTAATCTACAAATTTTAAATGCTAAGAAATGGAACACACTTTATATTTAAAAATATTTCGTATTCATAACTTATCATTTTCAAAAACGACGAGCTATTGACAAGGTAGAAATTCTTTTAATATTGTTTAATGGTTTTCTTTTAATATTTAATCGTCTTGTTACATTTACACCACTGACCTCAGGGACCCTGTTTGTAATTTTGTAACTGAAAAGAGTAAAAAATATATACATGACGTTATTATAAAATGGAATTTGGCCTGCTTCTTAGAAATACATAAGTATATTCAAAAGTAATTCAAGTTTCTAGCTTAAGTGTTTTCCTAAACCTGTTATTTGGATACTTTCTTCTAAACTTTGTTAAAACTGATATAGCAGAAGGCATTTGGAATAATTGTATTTTTTGATTATCTGGAATCAGAATCATCAATCAAAGTAACATCTCAAAAAAAAATCTGATGTGGCCAGGCACATGACTTTATCATACAATATATAAAATTAATAGTTTAGCTGCATGAGAATCTATTCTATTGAGATAAATCGTAGGTATTGTCAAAGCATCAGCATTTGACACTACCTACACTACGTCATTAGGATAATAGTTATTTATGTCACAAATGCCGAAAGTATGGAATAGCGCGACGAGCGGTGATGCGGCGCGTCACCGAAGGCGGAGTGTCGCCATCGCATGTGAGCGAGTCGCGCTATCTAGTTTTTGGCAGGAGCGACATCAACGTTTATTGTGTTGCTTTTTAAGAAATACGTATTAAAAAAAAAAAAAATAAATGATTTCTGTATAGTAAATGCTAGGTTGGTACCACTTTGACGAAACGTCAAGTTTAAAGGTGCGTTCCGATTGGTAGGTAATAGTAGCTAATGGCGGTGGTAGAATACGAAATTATAGTATTTCTTACATATCGTGATAATGACACATATTAGTTTGCATGTACATAAACATGAGTCACTATCAATTTTCTATTGGAAATACTATAACGGCGTCTGCTACCACTGCCATTATCACTAATGAAAACGCACCTTAAAAAGGTAATTCAAATTCTGACAGATTTATATTTGTTCATGACACATACCTACCAACATACTAAAATAAAACTACACTCATCGCTATACTTTATTTATAATTTTCTCAATGTATCGTTTTTAAAATTAGATATAAAGACTGGCTGATATTTCTTATCAACAAACAATCAAATTGGTGATCTTACTTTATTTGAAATTTGTATTTTATAATTTGCCGCACTACAGCAGCAACGTTCCATAGTGGTTCTCCAACCTCTGATGAGATCAGCTGTTTACGAATGTGACAACAGAAAAAAATATTTGTCAAAATCCTGGCTACTATGTAATTTCATATCAATGCAGATGCGACCGATCTCGATCAAATAGAATTTGCTCTTGAAGCTAAACTATTAATTTTACCAAAATATTTCATAGGCATAAATTATTCAAAATTGCCTCTACTTTAATTTATTAATTAACTATTTTGTCGAAATTACAGAAATAGCGGCTCATTTCCAAAATCTTTCAAAAATGCTTAGAATAAACTAAAAAGCTAAACTATTAATTTTACCAAAAAATGTCATAGGCATAAATTATTCAAAATTTCCTCTACTTTAATTTATTAATTAACTATTTTGTCGAAATTACAGAAATGGCGGCTCATTTGCAAAATCTTTCAAAAAGGCTTAGAATAAACTACCAGTTCCTTTGGACCCCTTTCAACCAAAAGCTTTTCAGCTCTAAGTTTGGTAACAAAACTTCTAAATATGAACTTTCGTTCCGATACCTTTAGTAGTTTCTCCGGAATCGTCGTCACAAAAATCGTTTACACACAGACATACACACACACACACACACAGACATTTTTTTGTACCTTGGTCAAAAATGTTCAGGGGACCCAAAAAGACCTATTTCCGCTAAAATCTCAATTTTTACTTTATCATACGCAGTATGTAAAGTATTGTAATCATGCCGAAAAAAAAAATTGAGATTTTAGCGGAAATAGGTCTTTATGGGTCCCCTGAACATTTTTGACCAAGGTAAAAAAAAATGTCTGTGTGTGTGTGTGTGTGTGTGTGTGTGTGTGCGTGTGTAAACGATTTTTGTGACGACGATTCCGGAGAAACTACTAAAGGTATCGGGACGAAAGTTTATATTTAGAAGTTTGATGACCAAACTTAGAGCTGAAAAGCTTTTGGTTCACAAGGGTCCAAAGGAACTGGTAGTTTATTCTAAGCCTTTTTGAAGGATTTTGAAAATGAGCCGCCATTTCTGTAATTTCGACAAAATAGTTAAGTAATAAATTAAATTAGAGGAAATTTTGGATAATTTATGCCTATGACATTTTTTGGTAAAATTAATAGTTTAGCTTTTTAGTTTATTCTAAGCCTTTTTAAAGGATTTTGGAAATGAGCCGCCATTTCTGTAATTTCGACAAATTAGTTAATTAATAAATTAAAGTAGAGGAAATTTTGAATAATTTATGTCTATGAAATTTTTTGGTATAATTAATAGTTTATCTTCAAGAGCAAATTCTATTTGATCGAGATCGGTCGCATCTGCATTGATATGAAATTACACAGTAGCCAGGATTTTGACAAATATTTTTTTGTGTTGTCACATTCGACAACAGCTGATCTCATCAGAGGTTGGAAAACCACTATGGAACGTTGCCGCTGTAGTGCGGCAAATTATAAAATACAAATTTCAAATAAAGTAAGATCACCAATTTGATTGTTTGTTGATAAGAAATATCAACCCGTCTTTATATCTAATTCTAAAAACGATACATTGAGAAAATTATAAATAAAGTATAGCGATGAGTGTAGTTTTATTTTAGTATGTTGGTGAAACAAATATAAATCTGTCAGAATTTGAATTACCTTTTTAAGGTGCGTTTTCATTAGTGACAATGGCAGTGGTAGCAGACGCCGTTATAGTATTTCCAATAGAAAATTGATATTGACTCATGTTTATGTACATGCAAACTAATATGTGTCATTATCACGATATGTAAGAAATACTATAATTTCGTATTCTACCACCGCCATTAGCTACCATTACTTACCAATCGGAACGCACCTTTAAACTTGACGTTTCGTCAAAGTGGTACCAACCTAGCATTTACTATACAGACATCATTTATTTTTTTTTAAATACGTATTTCTTAAAAAGCAACACAATAAACGTTGATGTCGCTCCGGCCAAAAACTAGATAGCCGACTCGCTCATATGCGACGGCGACACTCCGCCTTCGGTGATGCGCCGCATCACCGCTCGTCGCGCTATTCCGTACTTTCGGCATTTGTGACATAAATAACTATTATTCTAATGACGTAGTGTAGGTAGTGTCAAATGCTGATGCTTTGACAATACCTACGATTTATCTCAATAGAATAGATTCTCATGCAGATAAACTATTAATTTTATATATTGTATGATAAAGTCATGTGCCTGGCCACATCAGATTTTTTTTTTCGGCATGATTACAATACTTTATCTTACTGCGTATGATAAAGTAAAAATCTGATGTGGCCAGGCACATGACTTTATCATACAATATATAAAATTAATAGTTTAGCTGCGTGAGAATCCATTTTATTGAGATAAATCGTAGGTATTGTCAAAGCATCAGCATTTGACAGGAGTGACATCAACGTTAATTGTGCTGCTTTTTGAGAAATGTGTATTAAAAAAATAAATAAAGAATGGTAATATTTCTGTATAGGAAATGTTAGGTTGGTACCACTTTGACGAAACGTCAAGTTTAAAAAGCTAAGTCAAATTCTGGCAGATTTATATTTGTTCATGACACTGTAGATGTCACATCCGCACTTACATACAACAATAAAACTACAGTCATCGCTATACTTTATTTACAATTTTCTCAATTTATCGTTTTTAGAATTAGATATAAAGACGGGGTGATATTTCTTATCAACAAGCAATCAAATTGGTGTTCTTATTTTATTTGAAATTTGTATTTTATAATTTGCCGCACTAGAGTGGCAACGTTCCATAGCGGTTCTCCAACCTCTGATGAAATCAGCTGTTTACGAGTGTGACAGCACAAAAGCATATTTGTCAAAATCCTGGCTACTATGCAGTTTCATATCAATGCAGATGCGACCGATCTCGATCAAATAGAATTTGCTCCTGCAGCTAAACTATTAATTTTACCAAAAAATCTGATGTGGCCAGGCACATGACTTTATCATACAAAATATAAAATTAATAGTTTAGCTGCATGAGAATCTATTTGATTCAGATAAATCGTGTCTACATTAAAATTAAATTAGTTAGCCAGGATTTGACAGATATTTTGATAGTCAATACTATCAATAGTAGGTATTGTCAAAGCATCAACATTTGACACTATCTACTGTCACCAGAATAATAGTTATTGATCTCACAAGTACCGAAAGTACGGAATAGCGCGACGAGCGGTGATGCGGCGCGTCACCGATGACGGAGCGTGGCCGTCTCATGTGAGCGAGTCGCGCTATGTAGTTTTCGGCAGGAGTGACATCAACGTTTTTTGTGTTGCGTTTTGACAAATACGTATTTAAAAAAAATTTTAAAATGGTTATATTTCTGGATAGGAAATGTCAGGTTGATACCACTTCTACGAAAGCTCAAGTTTAAAAAGCTAATTCAAATTCTGACAGATTTATATTCGTTCATGACACTGTAGATGTCACATCCGTACCAACATACTAAAACGTAACTATACTCATCGCTATACTTTATTACAATTTTCTCAATTTATCGTTTTTACAATTAGATAACAACGGGTTGATATTTCTTATCAACAAACAATCAAATTGGCGATCTTATTTTATTTGAATTTTGTATTTTCTACTTTGCCGCACTAGAGCGGCAACGTTCCATAGCGGTTCTCCAACCTCTGATGAAATCAGCTGTTTTCAAGTGTGACAGCCATAGACATTTCTCTGGTGACAGCACAAAAAAATATTTGTCAAATCCAGGCTACTTTGAAGCTTCATATCAATGCCAGATGCGACCGATCTCGATCAAATAGAATTTGCTCTTAAAGCTAAACTATTAATTTTACCAAAAAATATCATAGGCATAAGTTATTCAAAATTTCCTCTACTTTAATTTATTATTTAACTATTTTGACGAAATTACAGAAATAGCAGCTCATTTGCAAAATCCTTGAAAAATGCTTAGAGGAAACTGCCAGTTCCTTTGGACCCTTTTGAACCAAAACCTTTTCAGCTCTAAGTTTAGTCATGAAACTTCTAAATATGAACTTTCGTCCCGGTACCTTTAGTAGTTTCTCCGGAATCGTCTCAACAAAAATCGGGTACACACACACATACACACACACATACACACACACATACACACACACAGACATTTTTTTGTACCTTGGTCAAAAATGTTCAGGGGACCCAAAAAGACCTATTTCCGCTAAAATCTCAATTTTTTTTTTCGGCATGATTACAATACTTTAGCATACTGCGTATGATAAAGTAAAAATGTTATAGACATAGATTATACAAAATTTCCTCTACTTTAATTTATTATTTATTTATTTTGATGAAATTACAGAAATGGCGGCTCATTTGCAAAATCGTTGAAAAATGCTAAGAGTAAATAGCCAGTTCCTTTGGACCATTTTGAACCAAAAGCTTTTCAGCTCTAAGTTTGGTCATAAAACTTCTAAATATGAACTTTCGTCCCGATACCTTTAGTAGTTTTCCCGGAATCGTCGCCACAAAAATCGTTTACACACACACAGACATACATACACACACACACACAGACATTTTTACTTTATCATACGCAGTATGTAAAGTATTGTAATCATGCCGAAAAAAAAAATTGAGATTTTAGCGGAAATAGGTCTTTATGGGTCCCCTGAACATTTTTGACCAAGGTACAAAAAAATGTCTGTGTGTGTGTGTGTGTGTGTGTGTGTGTGTGTGCGTGTGTAAACGATTTTTGTGACGACGATTCCAGAGAAACTACTAAAGGTATCGGGACGAAAGTTTATATTTAGAAGTTTTATGACCAAACTTAGAGCTGAAAAGCTTTTGGTTCAAAAGGGTCGAAAGGAACTGGTAGTTTATTCTAAGCCTTTTTCAATGATTTTGCAAATGAGGCGCCATTTCTGTAATTTCGACAAAATAGTTAAATAATAAATTAAAGTAAAGGAAATTTTGAATAATTTATGCCTATGACTTTTTTTGGTAAGATTAATAGTTTAGCTTCAAGAGCAAATTCTATTTGATCGAGATCGATCGCATCTGTATTGATATGAAATTACATAGTAGTCTGGATTTGATAAATATTTTTTGTGCTGTCACCAGTGATTAGAAATATCAAGATACGACACTTGCGGCGGCACCTTTGACGTCGGTTTCCAAGTTTTACGAAACTAGCAGGCGCGACAGCCGTGATTTGAAAAAGTCCACTAGATGGCGCCACTGCAAAAGATGCAAATTTATTACTTCAAACTGACACGGACACTGTCACATTGACAGAAAAATGTAAACTGTCTGACAGGAAAGTGTAATAGTATATTGCCGCCTGCTGTCACCACAGAAATATCTATGGTTGTCACACTCGAAAACAGCTGATTTCATCAGAGGTTGGAGAACCGCTATGGAACGTTGCCGCTCTAGTGCGGCAATGTACAAAATACAAAATTCAAATAAAATAAGATCACCAATTTGATTGTTTGTTGATAAGAAATATCAACCCGTCTTTATATCTAATTCTAAAAACGGTAAATTGAGAAAATTGTAAATAAAGTATAGCGATGAGTGTAGTTTTATTTTAGGTTGTTGGTACGGATGTGACATCTACAGTGTCATGAACAAATATAAATCTGTCAGAATTTGAATTAGCTTTTTAAACTTGACGTTTCGTCAAAGTGATACCAAGCAACACAAAAACGTTGATGTCACTCCTGCCGAAAACTACATAGCGCGACTCGCTCACATGCGACGGCGATGCTCCGCCATCGGTGACGCGCGGTCACGCGTCGCATCACCGCTCGTCGCGCTATTCCATACTTTCGGCACTTGTGAGATAAATAACTATTATTCTGATGACAGTAGGTAGTGTCAAATGCTGATGCTTTGACAATACCTGCTATTAATACTATTGACTATTAAAATATCTGTCAAGTCCTGGCTAACTAGTTTAATTTTAATGCAGACACAATTTATCTCAATCAAATAGATTATCATGCAGCTAAACTATTAATTTTATATTTTGTATGATAAAGTCATGTGCCTGGCCACATCAGATTTTTTTGTACCTTGGTCAAAAATGTTCAGGGGACCCAAAAAGACCTATTTCCGCTAAAATCTCAATTTTTTTTTTCGGCATGATTACAATACTTTACCATACTGCGTATGATAAAGTAAAAATATAAAGCTGCATCACAAATTTAATAAGTACATATTCAGAGGACATGTATATATCGATGATGGCGTATTTAAAAATGAATACGCACTTTTTGAAATATTAAAAATACATTTATTTGTTAAGAATACCCATTATTTATTAAGGTAATATATTTAACTTAATAAAATATTTAACTACGAATTTTGATTTTTAAATTGTTAAGCTATTTATTAGTTATTTTGTAATTCTAAAGAATAATCTGTTGTTACTTTAAATAATTATGTAGAATATATGTAGGTATATATTAAATGTTGTTGCAAAAAGGTCAATACCTTACCCATTATTTATGTTTTTTTGTTAATTGTTCCGAAATGTTATATCAGTATTATTAGTACATTTTTTTGGTATAAAAAGTAATTCTTCTTAATTCAACATTATATATTGGGGCTCCCAAATTCAAAATTGTTCAATGTTCAATGACACATAGAGCCTGATGCAGCCAGGAGACCTGATGCAGTCGAAAAAAATCCGCTTTGTATATCGCAGTGGAAGGTGCGGGTTGGACCAGGCTCTATATGTCGTTGAACAGATATAGTGTGGGTCATTTCTCAGTAGGTAATACAAATGTATAAATTTGTAGCTTAAGAAATTTCCTAAAACTGTTATTGGAATCTTTTACTTCGAAACATTTTAGAAAGAAATAGATTAACTGGTACGTTTCTTTTTATACATGCTGTGTAGTAATAAGGATTTTTAAAGATTTACAGCATTTTGCAAATCGGAATTCTTATTTTATACATTTTTTTGAGCATTCATCTTTACCTACATAATAAAATTCCATAACAAAAGCATAAGGTCTCTTTAGGGCCACACAGGCAAGACTACTCGAAAGTTTAAATTTGATATTCTTACTTATTAATGTATAGTTTTTAAAAGATTGATTTTGGTCCCCGAGCTGCTGGAGTGCAAATATAAAACGCAATAATCAGAAAGTTAATTCGTTAATCGATAATCCGGCAACCAAAAAGTTAACTTCGTTAACCAATAGTACGTTAATTTGCTAAAAATGTAACGGAAGTTAACGTTAACCGTTAATCATTAACTTTTTTAAAAAAATTGGTTATGTTGAGCATATCCTAATGACAACAGATCTTTCGGTTGCATAAGTTAAAATTGCCTTAGGATTTTATCAAGCTAGCCACAGTGGTACGTAAAAAAACTACATTGCGTTTTCTTGTTTGTGTACTGATTAATTAGTCACCTGGACAGACCCCCATGGTGTGAAGAATTGTGTAGCCTGTTATATCCCCGACAACCTTTGTAATTTAACCATTAGTCCGCTGTTATAACAAAAAAAAATGCCAAAGGCAGCAACTAGAACAGACACCGCAAGAACTAGGACAAACGAAGATGATGAAGATCCCAAAAATTTTGAAGAAATAAAAAAAATGTTTAGAGAACTGCAAATATCTTTGAATTACATGTCAGAAAAATTCGATAACTTACAAAAAACCCAATTGGAAGTAAACAACATTCTGACGGAAAGCAAAAAAGAAAACGCAAAGCTGAGGGAGAGAGTAAAGAACTTGGAAATGACAGTGGAATGGTTGGAGAAGGAGAAGATTGAGAGAAACATCATCATAACAGGAGTTGAGCAACAAGACAAAAATAACGAGAATACAAAAGTAGTAATAGCCAAAATAATAAAAAATCTCAACGTTAAAATTGATGACAATGATATTGTGAAATTTCATAGAAAATTTGAAAATGGGCCAATAATGGTTCAATTGCAAATAATGGAGATAAAAAGGAAGATTATGGATGCCAGGAAAACTATTGGTTCCATAACCACAGCAGAGTGTCAGTTAAAGGGAAAAGAAACCCAAATATATATTAATGATCAACTCAGTCAATACACCAACAATCTCTTTTTCAAGGCTCGTGAACTAAAAAGAAAAAAAGTTACTTATTTGCATGGTGTCGTGACGGCGTGGTGTACATCAGGAAGACAGATAAAAGCAAAAAAATTAAAATCAGGAATCTGGAAGACTTAGAAAATATCCACTAAAAAGACAAAAAAAAATAAAAAAAATTAAAAAAAAAAAACATAAATAAATAAAAGAAAAAATGACGTACTCAATATATTTACACAATTTTAGAAGTCTTAGAAATAAATTCCATGAGGTAGAAATCATAGCCAAAACTTACAATCCAGAGATAATAGCAATAACAGAAACCTGGTTGAACTCACATGAAGAACAACTGCACGAACTTGAAGGTTACCAAGGAGAATACCACTCTAGAAAAACACGAGGTGGTGGAGTGGCAATATTCACAAGAAACGACATTAAATACGAAGTACTACAAAAAACCACAATCAACGACATAGAAATTCTAAAACTAATATTAACAGAGAACGACACTGCTCTCACACTTATTTACAAACCACCCCATGTCATTCACCACACATTCATAACAACATTGGAGAACAATATATTAAATAGACGAAAAAAACAAATTATTATCGGTGATTTTAATATAAATATACTCGATAAGAACAATCCAACACAAGATTATATAAGAACACTAACAGAAAATAACTACAGAATCATGAATAAAATAACCCAAAAGCACTATACAAGAATTGATAAGAGTGGATCTGGGTCTATATTGAATCATATATTAACAAATAATAAAAAAGATATTAAAACCGTAAAAGTTATCAAGGGTGACATCTCGGACCATTACGCAATAATAACAACTGTCGACCAACCACAGAAACAAAAATCACAATATAAAAGTTTCGAACACAAAGGAGTGGAGAATAAGGCAATCGAGACGGAAATCTGTAAATTACGAAAATAGCACGTCAGCAACTATGAAGAACTATCAATACTGCTTCAACAAATTATAACTACAAATACATCTACAGTGAAAATAAGGAGAAGAGAAGAATGCGAATGGCTGAACCAAGAACTACTACAAAAAATAAAAGAACGAAATAAGCTATACAAAAAGCAAAAACGTAATCCTACTAACGAACATTTAAAAGAAAAGTACTGCCAATTAAAGCAGAAGGTGAACAAGAATATTAAAACTACAAAAGCCCAATACTACCAAAATAAACTGCTAGCACACAAAGACAATCCCAGACAAATGTGGAACGCACTTAACAAAATATTAGGAAAAGCAAAAAGAGAACCAAAAATAAAAGCCATGGCGACATCAGAAACAACAAGCACACAGGACCCTAAAGAGATAGCAGACATTGTCAACTCATACTTTAATGTAAGGGGGGACCTCTACTTATTATTTATGGCTCTACCTGAACCCTACTGAAGGCGTCTCCCGCCTTTTTGAATATATACTATTTTACTCGAAATCTAATCTGACTTCAAACTTTACTTACTTTAATTCTTATGGTAGCGTGAATTAAATATCTCTCTTCCGGAGGCTTAAAGACTGTAGGTTCTTTCTCTGAGACTTTGTCAGAGAAAGATGAACCACAAATTACTTAACCCTTTTTATAGAAGCCAAAAATGCTTCTCCACAAAATGGACTGATTTAAATTATTCTATCATAATAAAACGCAAATCCAAAACAACACTTAATGTCTATTAACAAATAATATGAACAATGCAGAACCGCTTACAAAGGATTTGAACGTTAACTCTAAACAATGATAATAATCTTTTGGGCAGAGATGGTCACAATATAAATACAGTAAAACTCTTAATAAACTTACGCGTTAAAATAGCTGGGAACTAGAAAAACACAAGACAGCACAATCTGTATACTATGGCCCGAAAGGGCTCTCACGACACATGATTACCTCATGACTGCTAAAGACCGAAGGAAAAAGCCTCCAGCCTTTAATTCAAACTAGCTCAAGTCGACCGTCGCGCCATTCACAAAAACCGTTAGGCCAAACCACCCGCCTGAATCCGAACTCAAATTCCCTAACAAAAAAGGCGCCAAATCCCATATATTACATCCCTTCCACGTTAAGATAAACAATTATTTGACCAATTATTTATCTAACAACAAAACAAAACCAAATAAACAAACAAATTGCTGATTGTACCATCTCCCCTCACAAAACAATTCTCTTAATTGCTAATTACAATATCTGACAAAAACATTTTTCTTCTCGTACATTTTTTTGATTTCCTGAAATAAAAACACACATATGACACAATAAAAACCCAAAAGAATTCGGCCTTGGTCCTGAAGTCCGACGATGCTAATTCGGTTTCGAATCTTCCAAAGTCCCAAGCGAATGTCTCGTTCCTCTGGGCCATTGGTCACATGAAACAAAAGGAAAAACAACATTGAAGCAGTATCATAGCAGTCCGATTACATCATAACTTACATTATCTCTTATCCATCTTCAAACACAGCCGCTATCGTGAAATGACTTCCCTCGCTCCTCGCCTCGGTTTTTTCCTCCGTCCATTTTCCTTCTAGCGTCATCGGTGGTCCTTAATCTCCAGCGGCGTCCGTCGTTCCTCGAAGCTATCGTTTTACCTCATAGATGACCTACACGACGTGTGGATGTTGTCCAGCGACACTGAGGCCCGGCTGTACATCCCTTTGCGTTGTCCATGTAGTCATTTTTTCCTAACACCTTCGACGTCAAAGTGCAGGTATTTTGTCATCTGCCACTTTGTAATTTTTTGACCAAACGCCTCCCTTTGGGCGTTTTTCTGCGGTCGCACCATTTTTTGAAGCACACGGGGCTTCGCTTGCTGTAGATTACAACGCTTTGTAAATCTACCGGCACTAATTTCGACGTCCAAAGTTCAGTATATTTGCCTGAAACTTTGAAATTTTTCCTTGGCCTTTTGCGCCTCTCGCGGGCGACTTTTGCGGCCACATCCATCTCTACTACGATTTCTTGCTTCGAACGATAACGGGACGACAGCTGTTTTCACAAAGACCACGCTGCATGACCTCGGGACTTCTGGATGAAACTTGAGTTCCTGAGCTTGGATCTGCATTTCCGGACTAGCTGGCCTGGACATCTGGTACATGGGACCCTTCGAAAGATCTGCTTCATACCTGCTTCCGTTGTCTTTCCCTTACAACCCACAATTTATGCGAAATAAAAAAAAATAAAATGAATCAAACTACTTTGCAACTTCCCTATTAATTAGTTCCCTTAATACTGCTTTATTTTAACTTATAAAATACAGTTGCAAAAGTATACCCCTTAACTTTAATTAATTATTAATTAATTAACGCGTGTCTGTCTTGTGCTTCTCCCCTCAAAGCCACCATTTTCAAGAATGCTTACATAAAAAACAACGTGTTTCAATCTTCCAATTCAATTTAACTACCTCAAAATTTAATAAACAAAGAACTTGCGCTTTGTTTCTATCCTTTACTTTCACCAAATCGACCAGTGACGGTACGATTTTTTTTCTGTTTATTGTTTACTGTTGCCATCTCTACTCTGCCATTTTTTTCACTCAATAAAAAAAAAATTCCTCTGAATTTAATTTCAAACTACCTGTTCTGCCTATCGCCATAAATCACAACTCAAGTCCTGTCTAACACAATTTGGTTCAAACTTTCTCCAACGAACGGTCTCGAGAATTAAGACATTTCTTTCAAAAACAATTCCAACACTCAAAAGAAACTATACTGCAAATATTTAATTATTATGCTGCCACCATGTAGTACATTTCCTAACACAAATTCACGACTATATTCATCTATATTGACATGTATCACACACAATGTCCACCTCAGAAGCAACAAACAAATTCTTGGAATGCCAACGCGCTATTCCCAACATGGGTGCCTAAACGAGCCCCTATATACCTCTTTCTCTTAAAGGGTTTCTTGTTTGCCTTACTTCGCTTCAACTATATAGTCTCAACAATGCATTCTTAAAATGCGTCACATAATTTGCTTCTAAAATTCACAACAAATCTAACTGGAGTGCTTTCTTCACAATCTACTCGAATAATCACTTGAAATGTCTTAAACAATCCCAACCGCTAGCCAACAAATTGTAAGGGGGGACCTCTACTTATTATTTATGGCTCTACCTGAACCCTACTGAAGGCGTCTCCCGCCTTTTTGAATATATACTATTTTACTCGAAATCTAATCTGACTTCAAACTTTACTTACTTTAATTCTTATGGTAGCGTGAATTAAATATCTCTCTTCCGGAGGCTTAAAGACTGTAGGTTCTTTCTCTGAGACTTTGTCAGAGAAAGATGAACCACAAATTACTTAACCCTTTTTATAGAAGCCAAAAATGCTTCTCCACAAAATGGACTGATTTAAATTATTCTATCATAATAAAACGCAAATCCAAAACAACACTTAATGTCTATTAACAAATAATATGAACAATGCAGAACCGCTTACAAAGGATTTGAACGTTAACTCTAAACAATGATAATAATCTTTTGGGCAGAGATGGTCACAATATAAATACAGTAAAACTCTTAATAAACTTACGCGTTAAAATAGCTGGGAACTAGAAAAACACAAGACAGCACAATCTGTATACTATGGCCCGAAAGGGCTCTCACGACACATGATTACCTCATGACTGCTAAAGACCGAAGGAAAAAGCCTCCAGCCTTTAATTCAAACTAGCTCAAGTCGACCGTCGCGCCATTCACAAAAACCGTTAGGCCAAACCACCCGCCTGAATCCGAACTCAAATTCCCTAATAAAAAAGGCGCCAAATCCCATATATTACATTAACAGTATTGGAAGATCATTGGCTGAGAAACACAATATTCAATGTACTACAACGACCACAAAAAATAATGCAGTAGAAGCTGAATTTCAGTATACCAACGAGAAGGAGATGTACGAGGTTATAAGCAACATGAAGAGTAATACGGCTCCTGGGTTTGACAAGATAACGACTAACATTGTCAAAGAAAATAGGACAGCTCTGGCGCCAATCTTAGCCCACTTGACAAACAGAGTGATAGATGAGGGAGTTTATCCGAATTACATGAAAACCACAATAATAAAGCCTATTTATAAAGCAGGCAATCCCGAAAACCCAGAAAACTATCGTCCCATTGCACTCCTCTCAGCCTTAAACAAAATCCTAGAAAAAGTCATCCAAACGCGTATAAAACAACACCTAGAAAGGAACAATATAATCAGACAACAGCAATACGCATACCAGACAAACTCGGGCACAACATCAGCAGCGAACGACTTGATCCATGAAATAACAACGAACATGGACAAAGGAAAAAAGGTGGTTGCTATATTTCTTGATCTTAAGAAAGCATTAGATACAATATCAAAAGAAAAGCTGGTAGATAAACTGAAAGCAATAAATATAGACAACAAAAACTTAAACCTTATACAGACTTATCTCACTGACCGAACACAAATAACAAAAATAGACGAAACCAGCAGTAAACAGTTGCAGTCTGAACAATATGGAATACCACAAGGAGGAATCATTCCACCTAATCTTTATATAATATACACCAATGATATGATGGATTTAGATCTGACAGGAACTGTGTATATGTACGCAGATGATACATGTTTAATTTACGCCGATAAAGAAGCATCGACACTGCAGTGCAACATAAACGAGGATCTAAGAAAGATAGAAATGTGGTACAGAAATAACTCACTTACAATTAATGAAAAGAAGTCGGAGTACATGATATTTAATAACACCAGGATGCACCTTAACATTGATGTTACTGTCAACAATATAAAACTGAAACAAGTACACAAAGTTAAATACTTAGGACTCTACATTCAAGATGACCTGAAATGGGATGCACATGTGAACAAACTAGCTCAAGAAAATGCAGTAACAATCGCAAAAATATGGAAAATTCGCCACATAGTACCACCAACCCTACGAAAACCCATTTACCATTCACTGTTCACGTCAAGAAACACTTACTTAATACATGTGTGGGGTAATACAACGAAAAAAAACATGAAGAAAATACAAACTCAGCAAAATAAAGTCCTTAAAATCATGAACTTCCTAGACAGACTGACACCGACAGAAGAAGTTTACGAAACCACACAAGAACTAAACATGAACAAGTTAATTACTCTTAGCAACTTAACATTAATACATAAAATGAACAAGAAGAAAATTAAAACGAACATTAAATTGAAAGCAAACAACGTATACCACAATTACACTACAAGGGCATGCTCCCACATTCGAGCCCACATATTTAAGAAGAAGAAATTTACGCAAACATCACTAACGGACACGATTAAAATATACAATAAACTACCCGAATACGTTATAAACCTAGCGCCACAATCCTTCAAGAGAAAGGCCAAAAAAATGCTGGTGACGGGCGCAATATAGGAAAGCAAATTAACATAACCATGCACCCTCAACACCGCTAGCCCGAGGAAGGATATCCATCAAAGACGGCGGAGATCCAACCCCGAGGTGAAGACAGAGGGAAGAAGACACGTTTTGTATTTATTTATTTTTCTTTTAGAGAGATATGAAACAAAATGTAATTTGTTATTTACAAATAAACTTATATATATTCTTAAAAAAAATTTCGTTTAGATACATGGAAACAAGTAATTTAGGATGTGACTGTACACACAAGGATGCTACTGTACACACAAAAAGTAGGTAACTAAAAACTAAACAATTCACGCGCATGCTGTATGTACGGACGCCGTGTCGCACAAAGTAGTATGTCATACAAAACAGAACATGCACAGAATGTCAATAGCAGTTGAAATGTTCAATTATGATATTTTCGACTTAACGGACTTGAATTAACGGATGACAAATGTAGCGGAAGTTAATGAGTCCGTTAATACTTTCGAAAGTTAACTTAAAACTAAATTCGCTAACGAAAAATTTAACTTCGTTAATTAACGATTAACGGGTTAACGCTTTTGTGCCCAGCTTTGCATATTATAAACGTATAATAAACTTCAATGTTTTTGACACGGTAATGAATTTGTTAAAGATTGGTTGGGACTTCGCTGAGAGGAGCGTAAATGTGCACGCAGTTTGCACTGACGTTCGAAACCGGTCTGCAGGATCAAATATCAACAACAAACCTACAGAGAAACTTCATTTAAGTTCATATGGTTGATGAAAAATGGAGACCTTTATAGAAAAACATGGAAAAATAAAATCTACTTAATATACGATGTAGTCCTAGTACGTTGTGATATCGATCCCTTCATAATATCATAAAGGCTTTTAACCCTAGTTTTAACACCAACATGAAAACATTAATTATTTTTCAGCCGAGTGACTACTCGTACGTCACAAAGATGGATGAAGCGCGGGTAGCTACTAGCTAGGTAATATTTCATGGCTAACTTGGCGCATTTTGTCATTTAGCGAACCCGGGCATAAAACGATATTAGTACGTGTTATTACTCCACACGTGCTGGTATGATAAATTCCACATCTTAATTTTCTCTCATTTCAGCGTAATTTATTATAGTAGTTATTATGTATTTTTTAGCGGTCATAAGTGGCAATGTCATTTTGAATTATAGTGATACTCAGCATTACTCGTGCTCTGAAAATGTCCATGTTGAATACCTCATTCTCATAAAATGACATTTTTAAATTGAAATTGAACCTAGACCAGACACGCTGGCGCTTAATTAATTAAAGTTCTTGCAGCACTAGCTATCAGAAACATAACCTAAAATTTATCGACCGAGTTAAATTATGAGTGTCACCCGACTAGGTGCAGATTCTTGAGTATAAACCTTTAATGTAAATAAATGTTAATGTTCCCTTAGTATGTTCAGAAGTTCCAGTAATTCAGATCAACTTAAATGGAATAATATAATTTGGATTTATTTTTTACTTTATCCTACGCAGTAAGATAAGTATTGTAATCATGCCGAAAAAAAAAATCTGATGTGGCCAGGCACATGACTTTATCATACAAAATATAAAATAATAGTTTAGCTGTATGAGAATCAATTTGATTGAGATAATCCGTAATGTAGTTTTCGGCAAGAGTGAGTAGGTTGATACCACTTCTACGAAACGCCAAGTTTAAAAAGCTAATTCAAATTCTCACAGATTTATATTCGTTCATGACACTGTAGATGTCACATTCGTACCAACATACTAAAATATAACTACACTCATCGCTATACTTTATTTACAATTTTCTCAATTTATCGTTTTTATAATTAGATATAATAACGGGTTGATATTTCTTATCAACAAACAATCAAATTGGTGATCTTATTTTATTTGAATTTTGTATTTAGTACTTTGCCGCACTAGAGCGGCAACGTTCCATAGCGGTTCTCCAACCTCTGATGAAATCAGCTGTTTTCGAGTGTGACAGCCATAGACATTTCTGTGGTGACAGCACAAAAAAATATTTGTCAAAATTCTGGCTACTATGTATTTTCATATCAGTGCAGATGCGACCGATCTCGATCGAATAGAATTTGCTCTTGCAGCTAAACTATTAATTTTACCAAAAAATGTCATAGGCATAACTTATTCAAAATTTCTTCTACTTTCATTTATTATTTAACTATTTTGACGAAATTACAGAAATGGCGGCTCATTTGCAAAATCCTTGAAAAAGGCTTAGAATAAACTACCAGTTCCTTTAGACCCTTTTGAACCAAAAGCTTTTCAGCTCTAAGTTAGGCCATGAAACTTCTAAATATGAACTTTCGTCCCGACAGCTTTAGTAGTTTCACCGGAATCGTCGCCACAAAAATCGTTTACACACACACGCACACACAGACACACACACACACACACAGACATTTTTTTGTACCTTGGTCAAAAATGTTCAGGGGACCCAAAAAGACCTATTTCCGCTAAAAACTCAATATTTTTTTTTGGCATGATTACAATACTTTATTATACTGCGTATGATAAAGTAAAAATTGAGATTTTAGCGGAAATAGGTCTTTTTGGGTCCCCTGAACATTTTTGACCAAGGTACAAAAAAAATGTCTGTGTGTGTGTGTGTGTATGTGTGTGTGTAAACGATTTTTGTGGCGACGATTCCGGAGAAACTACTAAAGGTATCGGAACGAAAGTTCATATTTAGAAGTTTTGTTACCAAACTTAGAGCTGAAAAGCTTTTGGTTGAAAGGGGTCCAAATGAACTGGTAGTTTATTCTAAGCCTTTTTGAAGGATTTTGCAAATGAGCCGCCATTTCTGTAATTTCGACAAGATAGTTAATTAATAAATTAAAGTAGAGGAAATTTTGAATAATTTATGCCTATGACATTTTTTGGTAACATTAATAGTTTAGCTTCAAGAGCAAATTCTATTTGATCGAGATCGGTCGCATCTGCATTGATATGAAATTACATAGTAGCCAGGATTTTGACAAATACTTTTTTGTGTTGTCACATTCGAAAACAGCTGATCTCATCAGAGGTTGGAGAACCACTATGGAACGTTGCCGCTGTAGTGCGGCAAATTATAAAATACAAATTTCAAATAAAATAAAATCACCAATTTGATTGTTTGTTGATAAGAAATATCAACCCGTCTTTATATCTAATTCTAAAAACGATAAATTGCGAAAATTATAAATAAAGTATAGCGATGAGTGTAGTTTTATTTTAGTATGTTGGTAGGGATGTGTCATGAACAAATATAAATCTGTCAGAATTTGAATTACCTTTTTAAGGTGCGTTTTCATTAGTGATAATGGCAGTGGTAGCAGACGCCGTAATAGTATTTCCAATAGAAAATTGCTAGTGACTCATGTTTATGTACATGCAAACTAATATGTGTCATTATCACGATATGTAAGAAATACTATAATTTCGTATTCTACCACCGCCATTAGCTACCATTACCTACCAATCGGAACGCACCTTTAAACTTGACGTTTCGTCAAAGTGGTACCAACCTAGCATTTACTATACAGAAATCATTTATTTTTTTTAACGTGTTTCTTAAAAAGCAACACAATAAACGTTGATGTCGCTCCTGCCAAAAACTAGATAGCGCGACTCGCTCACATGCGACGGCGACACTCCGCCTTCGGTGACGCGCCGCATCACCGCTCGTCGCGCTATTCCGTACTTTCGGCATTTGTGACATAAATAACAATTATTCTAATGACGTAGTGTTGGTAGTGTCAAATGCTGATGCTTTGACAATACCTACGATTTATCTCAATAGAATAGATTCTCATGCAGCTAAACTATTAATTTTATATATTGTATGATAAAGTCATGTGCCTGGCCACATCAGATTTTTTGTTATTTAGAGTAATGTAAAACATTATAGACAATGTAAGTACGCAGGCTCTCACGGCCAGAATCATTTAGAAAATGAACTGCTTCCGGGTTATGCAGTGTGTCAAGATTTGTAAATGCTGACGTTTCGCGAACCATGTTGCTCGTTTCTTCAAAGCAGTATTCAATTAGCTTTGAAGAAGCGAGTAACATGATTCGCAAAACGTCAGCATTTACAAATCTTGACACACTGCATAACCCGGACGCAGTTTATTTTCTAAATATTATAGATAATAATTACTTATGAACGATGTAAAGCCTTCTGATACAATAAGGTGCACTTTGATGATTTAACAAAAAGTTATCAAACTATTGAAGATAACCGCAGATAGTCACACCATGAAATGGTAGCAAATAAACAACAATAATATCAGATAACTTTCAAGAACATTTTGACATAGCTGGGCAAAGTTAATCAGACAGTCCGATTAAATTCGTTAATCGGTAATCCGTTAATGAAAAAGTTAACTTCGTTAACCGATAGTCCGTTAATTTGTTATAAATCTAACGGAAGTTAACATTAACCATTTATCGTTAACTTTTTAAAAAAGTAGGTAACAGCAGATCTTTCGGTTTTCAAATTTGAATTTTTCAAATGAGGAAACTGCTAATTAAATTAACTACGTTTCAAGATGCAAGATTTATAAAAGACAATTGAAAAGATAAACTAAGGTGGTTGGAGTTAGAACAAAATTTTTTATAAGTTTATGTTTACATTTTGAAAGAATAAATAAAAATAAAAAAATTAAATAAAAGGCAACAATCTAAAAAAAATTAAAATAATTATTTTCGTCGATCGTTTATTTATGATGTTTATTTATTCACGTCTTTGTGAATACAAAATCGTTTATTAAAATGCTGTGTAATAAATGCACGATTTGTTATAGCCAATCAAACTACTTCATTCTAGCCAATCTAACATACGTGAAATGAAACCATCCAATCAAAACATTTCGTCGTCCAGAAGTGTCAGTGTCAACTTATATAAATTGTAATATAACCTCAAATCACATCGACGAAAAAATATATAAGATGTATGTTGACGTCGCCAAAAGTTTACGATCGACGAAAAAATGTAACCAACTTTATATATGGTACATCACACACGTAAACAAAATCAGTCAACAAGTCCAAACTTGCACAAATATCTACAGAAATTTGAAATACTGATTATGATATTTTCGATTTATCGGACTTGAATTTACGGATGACGAATGTAGCGGAAGTTAATGGGTCCGTTAATGGTTTTGAAAGTTAACTTAAAAGTTAATTCGTTTACAAAAAATTTAACTTCGTTATTTAACGGATTAATGTTTTTGTACCCAGCTTTGCATTTAGATAACAATTTTTTTAATGTTTAAAATGTAACATTTGAGTAGCAAAATTAGAACGCCCTAAACCTTTTGATTTGTCCGTATTTAACGTATGTTCTCACCGAATATATTATATTGTTAGCTTCAATAATAACCAAGATAATCAATTAACTATTCCGCAAACCCAACAAAAAGAAAGTAGGACAATTAAAATAACTCATAAATTGTGCCATAGGAAAATCTGATAAAAATGGATGGATATTAATACGTGAAAGCATAAAATGAAATAAAGACTCAAAGTTTCCATTGAAAATACCAACGTATGTCATCTTCTGATAGACCGAAAATGGCAGTCATCTTGAGAGTACTGTAATTTACAAGTTGGTACAGACTAGAGCCCGATTGGAAATTTTCAAATATATAGAAATAATGTAAGTAACATAGTCTTACAAAAAATATTTATGATGTTAACAGGGATCATTAGAGCTATAGTACGTCCTACAAAACAAGCACTCCTAGTGAGCTTAATTTTGTATCAATTCTGTTATACATCAAATAAAGGTGTGGTACTTGTGATAATGTAGATGTATTAATTGTTGTTGTTACATCCACGTTCCGTGATAAATTATGTCTAATTCATACACCCAAAAAAGTAAAGTATTAACTGAACAGACATGAGAGATATTGATGTTTTTACGTGAAAGTTTGTACGGTGATAAAGGAAGGCGTATCTATTATGTACTATACTTTTTCAATTTTTAAGTATCGTTTTCATCCACTTAACTTAACGTATCGTACGAAATTTAGATCGGTTCCATTTACATTCACTTACAGTGGGGTGCTAAACATGCGCATTTGACAGTGATTAATAGTGACACAATATGAAATGTATCGCTTTTATCATACAAGTATGCTGTGCAAATATGTTTATATACACACAAATTGGATCAAGGTTTCATCAAGTGTCATAATCATCCGTGTACCTGCCCTGTACCGTGCTAAAAATATTGAAAACTACAGAAAAACAACAAGTTAAAGACACATGAGTAAATTTTGAGGTTATGTGACTGTCACGTCATCCGAATTGTCAAAATCAAGAGCCTGCGATTGGCGCACAAATATTTTCATTAATAACACACTACCATGTAACGATACTCCGTTCGTCATACATAAATGCATGTTTATTGTGTTAGTAATAAGTTTTTATTGATTGCATAACTTTTATTTGTGTGCATTTATTTTGGAGAATCCCGTTTTTTGTATATTTTTGAACTCGTCTGAACGTCCGATACGAAACTGGTTTGGTATATGATACTCGTATTAGTTTGTAACCACGTCGACCGACCACCCAGACAGACTTGTTTCGTGAATGGTGGGGGTCGTTTTGACGGTATATAAGCCCGAGCATTTACCTCTGAACATCAGTCTCCCGGCTGGCCCCTTGCGCTGGCGGGAGAACTCCTCAGTCTATTTCCGTTGGCCCCTTGCATGCTGATGAAATAGCTCAGACCACGCTGTTGGCCCTTTGAATGCTGATGCGAGACCTTAAGGTATTATCTGATGGCCCTCTGCTGGCCGTAGCTGGCTAGGTAGTTTGGTCAAGTATATTTTTCCAGATATGTTAGTTTTTCCAGGTATATGTTAGCAATAAATCAATAATATTTATTTCAGTAAAAAGTACAAAATAGTCTAAATCTCAACACATGTATGTTAATTTAGTATAGGTAACCAATTTCCGCCATCACCGAATCGGGAATATTTTCCCGTCCCGTTAACCTGTCCCCGGTAATATTAGTTTACTAAATACCCGACCCCGCCGCCGAAGTATAATACAACCGTACCCCGTTATTTTCAGTACATAGCATTTACCTTCGATATATGCAAATGATTTATGGTTACATAATTGGCGCCCGAGCAGGGACTAATTAAAATTATGGTAAACCAGCGATCCATGATGCCGAATTCCGAAACCAGCTCGTCAACCTGCTGAAAACGCACGGCTCCGTCTGGCAGATTGTACAAATGATGGAGGCGATATTCGATTTTGAGAAGAAGAAGATCCTGATTGAGAGTGAGTCTCCGACAAATATCGCTGATGATTTTGCCGTTACTGAGATTTTCTTGGAATTCTCGACACCCGATGTACTTCCTGCCGAGAATTTCGTCTCCAAACTGGCTCCGATGTTCAAAGAACACGCTACCGCGAATTTCTTTTCCAAACTGGCTCCGAAGTTCGATGAACATATTGCCAAGGATATTTTTTTTTTCAAAACCAGCTCCGAAGTTCAAACCACTTTTCAAAATCACCCAGGGTTATCGCTTTCTATTGTCTTATTACAGCCACCTGCCAGACGTAAACCAGTCAAATCACGTACCCAATCACCGCCGAAGAAGGAGTAGCCTGTTATCAGGATGCTTCTATCAAACCGTCGATTCCTGGAGCTGTTCGTGGTTTCACCGTACCGAAGGCGATACCTTTACCGGTGACAACATCAACCCAAAAAGAAAGGAAGATCCTTCCCCCAACAGTGATAAGTTTTCCCTCCCCGTGATAGTGACGATTTCTCCAAGTGAGTTTCCCGCGAAAGAGCCGTTTTTGTTGGTCGGAGTGTTTTTCCTCGACATGGGGATGGTGTAACGAAACTCCGTTCGTCATACATAAATGCATGTTTATTTTATTAGTAATAAGTTTTTATTGATTGTATAACTTTTATTTGTGTGCATTTATTTTGGAGAATCCCGTTTTTTGTATATTTTTGAACTCGTCTGAACGTCCGATACGAGACTGGTTTGGTATATGATACTCGTATTAGTTTGTAACCACGTCGACCGACCACCCAGACAGACTTGTTTCGTGAATGGTGGGGGTCGTTTTGACGGTATATAAACCCGAGCATTTACCTCTGAACATCAGTATCCCGCCTGGCCCCTTGCGCTGGTGGGAGAACTCCTCAGTCTATTTCCGTTGGCCCCTTGCATGCTGATGAAATAGCTCAGACCTCGCTGTTGGCCCTTTGAATGCTGATGCGCGACCTTAAGGTATTCTCTGATGGCCCTTTGCGTGCTGTTGGTAATACGTCGAACTGCTTACCTCTGCTGGTAAGCAGAATGTAAGCTTATTAAATCATCGTATTTTATTCCGACGAACCCAGGATCTACGAGCTACCTATAACGGTGTTAAATATTGTTATATTTATTGTGGAACGCTTCAAACAATGCACCAGAGAACGAGGTGTGTTACAACCATATAACTAATAATAATACTATTATAATATCATTCAATCTTCATCTATTAACCTAGGAAGTATAACTATTGAAATAAATACAGAATAAATGGATAAATGGTAATCAAAGAAATAGTTTTTCATTGACGCAGCAATGCATACTCTACCAAAATGCGCAATAAATAGGCAAAGAAAAATCACACGTAATAACGATATACAAAAACAATCACTATATTGTGGTGTCTCCAATTCAGTCTTAATCAATATTTGAGGCGTACCCTCCAGCTTACTAATTTGTGGAATACAAATAAATCTTTGGCATGCAGTAAAAAAATGTCTTTTTCGTTGAAAATTTTCTGTTCGAAATAATGGTTTAGGAATTGTGCAAGCGATGCCAATCTTTAAAGAAACGGTCATAGTTTGTTTCGATTTAATTTTCTGGCATTGAAAGCTTGCTCACAATAATAATAATAATTCGATTTACATCATTTTTTGTAGGTTACTAGTACATGTATCCTCTTTAGTTGCTCTGAAAATATATTTTCATTAGTACTGTTATTGATACTCATTGTGAGAGGAGCACTAAGTATATCTTCACAAAATTGCAACATTTTTGTTGGATTCCATGTGGTCCCGTTGTGGAGGTATTTTTCAGATAGTGAATTCTAGTGTCAATTGTTTTGATTTTGTATTTATTTTTGGGAGCTCCTCGAACAGCTATATAATCTTGCATTTTGCATATTTTGACACATAAATGGAACGACTATACAATTTGGCTGCGTTATGAATTCATGATGTACCATTACTGCCTTATAATTTGGATTATCATGGATAGTTTCTAGCGAGTAATAAGACGTAATTCGGCTGTAACTTTATTTCCTTGTCAAATAATCTTGTCATGAAAGTTCGAAGCTTTCTACGCAGGGTACCAGCCGCTCTCTAGGCTTATTTTGCATGTACATGAGGTTGAATATGTAGATTCGGGAATGGCAAAGTTGTAGTAGGAAGAGAGCACCCACTGTGCAGCACTTTATCTCATACAATGGAGCTAGTTTAGCGACATCGTCCTGATCAATGCAGATCCCGAGACGAACTTGTGTGCAGTTCCCCAACTTCAAGTTTATATTTAGCAGAATATGACGAGCACGGGCATAATTTTCTGGTACTACGGTTCTCTGTCGCAAAGTTTTATACGAAATAATGAGATCATAACGACTTCCTTAACTTACTCATCCGTGTTACGTATCGGTAAACGATGCTTCCATCTATGCAATTTTAATGATAAAACATGTATGAAGTACACAAAGTGAAAACATATCTTTTGCGATTTACTGTGTAAAAAGACTGGTTGTTATCGAGATAAATGTGCGTGTCGTCAGAGCTGACCTTCCAGTAACGAAGGTATGTATTGTCATTCTGTTAAAGTTTACATTATCTTGAATTATCTAGATCAGAGCTTCTCATAAAATGTTTCAGGCATTACTAGATATTCTTGCGAAGTATAGTTTAATTACATTGTATAATTGAGGCCAGGTCATCCAATCCATCCGACCTGCAGACAGTTGCTTGGCCAGAAATGCAGACGTCAGGCTTTTTAACCGGAACAAAGACATTCCTTTGTGGTACGCGTTCAAAACGTGCAAATTAATATAAACTTATATCAGAAGCCGTGTGCAACCAAAAATCCTAACTCAGGATTTTTGGGAGCCCAAAACAGGTTATGACGTCTTGTCAAATTCATATAAAAACCACGGCATGGGATGGGAAGAGGATCAGTAGTTTGCGGGAGCCAAAATAGTGTTTCACGGACTCCAGTCAGCTGTAATATTGGAATTCCGTATGGTCAGCAATATACCAATTAATGTAAACAACGGTGCGAGTTTTATTTACATCTCCATCCGTACCTAGAGCCGTCCCCCATTAAGAGCTACGTAACAGTATTACAGAAAAAGTAAAAACTGTCAATTCCTTTTTCTTGAATAACATTGCTATTACTATAAATAGAAAGTCGAAATTTTCTATACTTACATAAGAGCAAATTCTGAAGCTACTTCTGTTCTCAAAAGAAATGTATTGTCCATCAGATTTAGCTGGGTGATATTCAACTTTTTTATTTCTTATCGACGCCTATTTGAATTTTTTCACAGATTTAAATACAATATAGAAGGAGCTTTACAACCATGTATAAGACGTGTATGAAAATATCATGAAATTGATTGAAGGTCCCATTCGGTGTCATGCCAGATTGCCCGACTTAACCCCAAGGGTTTTTTTCTATTGGGGTACATAGACGCTAGCATCCGTGAAGTGTGATAATATACAGGGGCTTCAGACGGTAGTGGAGACGGCTGTTAGAGGGCCTCTTCAGTAATTGTTAATTCTTGTTTCGAATAAATAATGGTCAACTATGTGAGGTCCCATTTGATATTAACAGATATAAATAGATTATCGAGATAGCTTTACAACCGCATGTATAACACGTTTATGATACAATACAACTTTCATAAAATTTTACGTACAAATTACAACCTAATATTTTCACAAACTTACTAAATTTAACAAAAATTATTTAAGGCTTGTAATGATAATACAACAAACTACTTGAAAGTAATTGACACACATTTTAAATTCAGTAGGTATTTTCGTTGTAAACTTAATTATTTTATTAGTTCTCTTAGGTATCCCTAAAAGCCCTCTCCACTACTCCCTGATGGTCCTACACTCTACCATAGTTCCTTAAATACACGTTGACTTTCTTAAAGCCCCTTTAAAAAATCCACTGGTTTAAGTCTGGTGATCTGGCGGGTCACCTAATGGCTTTTCTGTAATAGTTTCTTAAATGTGTTATACATGTAAAGCATTTTCAATATTCTAGGTAAATTTGGAAAAATTCATTAAGGCGTCCATAAGAAATAAAAAAGTTCAATATTGCTCAGCCAAAGCCGATGGTCAAAAACATTTATTGATAACAAAAATGTCGTTAGAGTAAGAAATTTTGACTTTATTTATCGTAATAGCAAAGCTATTCAAGATAAAAGAAACTGACTGTTTTTACTTCTGCAGCGACGGGCGAGGATACGATTCCTAGCATCATCGTGAAGCTCTCTATAGAGGACATTCTTCAGCCTTTCGTTTACTTAATAAATTTGTCGTTTTTATCAGGTGTGGTTCCCAATCGTTTGAAGATAGCAGTTGTTAAGCCTTTGTTCTAGAAAGGCGATAAAAATGACATAAATCTCCCAATTAGCATTTTTAATTTCTTTACTAAAATTTATGAGCGTGTAATAAACAATAAACTCAAATCATATTCAAAAAAGTTTTTTTTTTCAATGGATCAAGCTATATTTCGGCAGAATTCCTCGCAAAATTTTGAAATGAAACATAACATTACCTACACTAAAGGTCCGTTTACACGCTCATGCCATTTGCGCAAATTGGCTTGTACAAATCGATTTGCACAGTTAAATCGTTGCATGTAAACGCTGGCATGAAGTTTGCGCAAGCCAAAAATCTTGGCTTGTGTAAAATCTGTCGTGACAGAAAATCGGCTTGTGGTTGGTGCTTTGGCTTGAACGTGTAAACGGGGTACAAGCCTCAGCTCCAACTTTGAGCATGCATATCAGTAGTTAATCGAACTCCTCGACTGTTGACAGCACGTAACCTCCGTGAAAGATGTTTGTTTGTTGACAGCACGTTGTCATTTACCGAAATCTTAATTTGTAGTCGTACCTACTCCGTTTAAAAGTCGAGAAAGTTTCTTTGTGAGATTATAGGTGTATACACATATATAAAACGAGTAAACTTGTCTTATGACACCTTTCCTATTTTGTATATTTATATAACTTTTTCCGAACTATGAAGAAGGACCAAAATTGTCCGAAATATTTGTTAACGCATAAAAAATTAAAAACAAAAAAATATTTGACTAATTTTTCACTATAAGTTTTCTTGTTAAATACCACAGTTAATCTTTAAATTATATAGTTATAATCTTTTCCATGTTTATGAAAACGTAACAGTACAGAGTATAGTTACCGCAACGCTAAATTGTACGCGTATAATAGTTTAATAGAAAAAATTCAACTCTTCCAACCAGAGTCAAATAGGGAAAGAATAGTAAAAACAAAAATGAACTCTTTGGGCACCCCCTACCGAAGGAACTTAAAATAAACTGTTAGCATCGGAAATATCGGGTGCCGGAGAAGAAGATATGTATGTTCCAAATTTATGGTACTTTGGTCCATGCGTAAGTAGTTACAAAAATCGTCGGGCTGACTACGTAATACAGCAATTAAATTGACATGAGAAAGCAGATTCCTTTTTAGTAACCGAGGATTATGGATTTTGTGCACTTTAGATTTCCAAATTTTGCTATTATACAAATGGCAGCAGTTGCAAGAACTAGTTCTTGGTTCTCCAGTTTTGAAATACTGTAGTAAAAACACAGTAAATACAGTGTTTCGTGTCAATTCTCCACAGTTAACTGATTCACATTTGCACCAACTAAACTGAACGTGTGAACACGATCATTTCATTCAGTTCAACTGCACAAATTGGCTTGCACAAATCAGTTTGTGCAAATGGCATGAGCGCGTAAACGGACCTTAAAGGTTATACTTTTTGATTTATTGACATTTTTATGGAAAAACAGTAGTCTAAGAAAAACTGTATATCTTTATAACTGTTTTTATTTTATTTTGCACGCTTAGATTATGATTAAGTAAGAAGCGTTCTATTATTAATCTGTAGCAAAATAAAGCAAACAGATTTTCTTAAGGAAGTAAATTTTTTTAAATGGCACACTACATTTTTTTAGTTCTACGCATCGTCCTGCACAAAAAAGTAGTAGTACACACTAGCGCTAAAATAAACAATTGCCGAGATAACTAGTCTTCTTAATAAAAAAAAAATCGATTTTTCTATCAATATGTGGATCTACACCTACATTAACAGTTAAACCAGTTAAAGTTTACCTAAAGTAGTATTTTCTCGCATAATTTCATCTTCTTGTAATAAAATATCACATCTGCAATTTAATATTATAATTTCAAATAAAAATTTACTTATACCTTGTAGGCAGTGAAAAACTGTGCTAAAAAAGTTATTAAGGTATCTGTCAGTGGTATCTGTGGTATCTGTGTCAACTCTACTTGCCAATAAAGCATTTTTGTTGCATTCGCAAAAAGCCCACACCATGTCAATTAGTTCCTCCTGGGAAAAGTTCGCCATAATTCCCAAAATTCTGCAAATCTAACTTAACAACTCTAACAATATCACCACCACTGACAGATACCTTAATAACTTGTTTAGCACAGTTTTTCATAGCCTACAGGGTATAAGTAGAATTTAATTTCAAATTATAAGATTATATTGCAGATACGCTAACATTTATTATTTTATTTAAAAAAAGATGAAATCATTCGAGAAATGCTGGTTAACTGCTGGTTAAAAGTTAATGTAGGTGTGTAGAAGCACTTACTAATAGAAAAATCGATTTTTTATGAAGGAGACTACTTATCTCTGCAATGGTTTATTTTAGCACTAGTGTGTACTAGTGCTTTTTTGTGCAGAACTATGCGTAGAATCCAAATAGTTAATTTAATCTATTTAATCTATTTAAAAAAATACTTTCGTGTGAAAAACTATTTGCTATATTTTGATGCAGATTATGACCACGTTGTACACAATTTGGATATGGTAGGTAATCATTCTAATAGAACGGTTCTTACTTAATCATAATCAAAGCGTGCGCAATAAAATTAAAAACAGGTGTTTAAATATACGGCTTTCCTTAGAATGCTGTTTTTCCATAAAAATGTCAATTAATCAAAAAGTATAAAGTATAAGGTAGGTAAAGTTATTTTTCATTGTCGTAAAATTTTGCAAGGAATTTAAAATTGTGCCAAAATATAGGTTGTTCCATTTAAAAAAACATAAGTTTGGGGAGGTACTACCTTATGGAACACCCTGTATACACGCTAATAATTTTAAAATGTGCGCCTCGGAGTTCTGTATATATCGGTGAAATTATTTTTAAAATATCTTCATTAAAAGAGGTACAATCTTCCGAGATCGCACTGTTGAGACAGCCTGTATAACACGTGTCAAATTATCATTATAAAGAACGTGTAAGATTTTAGATAAGATTACTAATTGTAATGCCGAAAACGTCGACAAAAGTTGTATTCCGTGGTAGATGCAGTGTGTCATGAATTCAATTACTAATTAAAAACAATTTTAACAAAGTTAGAGTTGGCAGTCATGACTTTTTAATAGTCTGTATAGAATTATTAAGTTCACAAAAAAATTACAACTCGTTATAGCAAGGAAATTACTGAGAGATGTTTAAAATCTGCGAATGCTATTTAACTTTTACCAAAAGTAATTCAGGCGAACAATGCCAATTAGCAAACGTATTATTCCGTTTTTACAGCTGCAGGGAGAGCACATCCACCGAATGTAAATGCTCATGTCTCTATGAATAAATATTAAACGGCTAGTGCGAAAACGCCGAAATATTTTCCTTAATAGGGTAATCTTGTACGCAATTATCCAACCGTGGATACTTGGCTACCGCTGGGCCCGCTGCGCGACTCCGAAATGGCCTTTTGTCTACTACCGCGACCTCTCTAATTAAGGACGCTAACCAGCAGCGACAAAAGAAAATAATTGGAATCCACCTGCCTTCACACCCCCCTTTACGTTAACCATATTAGAAGGCACCTCCACCATTTTGCGTTTGTCAACAACGTTGATAAAGACATTATTAACGGCTGGATACTTTTAATGTTTGTGTTGGCAGAACTGCTACCTGAGACGTTACATCTTTCAGATCGCTGAATTGATGCTGAAATGCTCAATGTTTATCGAATCATCTTGGCTTTGTAACTTAGTGCAGTAGAGCAAGTCGCAACCTTTCTATGCAGAATTGAGGGACATTAACAGAAGGGATTTTGAAAAGATTCTAGTTAACAACTAGTCTTCACTGTCCTTATACTTGTTAGGGACTCCATAATAAAATGATGGTGGATATTTTGCCATGCGAACGAACTCAATATCCAGGTGACGTTGGAATGCCAAAATGTAATCGATATCCCAAATTCCCCAAATTTTAAAAATTATTGATTTTATCCGTTGCTTAATATTCGCACTCTACAGGTTGTCTCAAGCTAGGGATGGAACGGATATCCTTGCCGGATATCCGGTCCGGCCGGATCTTGATTTAAGAATCCGGCCGATCCGGTCGGATCGGCCGGATCTTTTCGCATGCTGCTAACAATAAATGAAAACAATTGTTATAGAGAAAAATAAAAATATATTATTCTAACCTAAATCACCAAAAAATGTATATTCTATAAAATAGGAAAAAATATATGTTTAGAAAATTAATATTTCTTCTCGACGGTTTTCTGTAGTGGTGCTATCTTGTTTCGTGATCGACATCTTTGGTGTGATATTTCAATCTCCAAGAAGTTAATTTGTTAAATTCATGTTATGGGTTAATCATATTTATGGACATACCTACCTTAAAAACTGATTTAATAGATGTAATCTATTTTTACAAGATTGTGGTGGATGAACAGTAATCTTTGTGCATTAACTGGAGTCAGTTTAGATCGCTTCGTTTCATATATGTTGCATATTTCCTAAAACAGCCACTCCGAATAAATTGAACTTGCTGGAGCTGACAGAAATTGCTTAGCAACACATACATAGGCTGCTACTTCTGCATGAGCATTATCCAATGCATTATTGCCAGATGATTCACTTGATACACCTGCAAGTTCTGTGATTGCTGCGAGTGTTCAGTCTTGACTCTTTAGACCTACCTGTCTAGAGAACAAGTACTAAGTAGGGTTATTGGGCGGGGCTATGCAAACCGTACATCGCGCCAATTGGTAATAAATATCCGGCCGATCCGGCCTTGGCCGGATATCCGGCCTAATATTGGTCGGGTACTAGATATTATTGGCTGTAAAGATCCGGTCGATCCGGTTTTAAAATAAGGCCGGATATCCGGTATCAGGCCAAATTATGACCGGATAAGTCGGTATACGGTTTTGGGTTTTGGCCGGATATCCGGTATCCGGTTATCCGGCCAATGCCCGATCCGTTCCACCTTTAGTCTCAACTGTGCGATGTCGGAAGATTGTACCTCTGTTAATAAAGATATTTTAAAACTGATTGCACTCATGTATACAGAACGCCGAGGCGCACATTATAAAATTATTATCGTATATACAGGCTGTTACATAAGGTGGTACCAACCCAAACTTATGTTTTTTTTACTTTTTACTATTACTATTTGTTACTATTGAGATTTTAGCGGAAATAGGTCCTTTTGGGTCCCCTGAACATTTTTGACCAAGGTACAAAAAAATGTCTGTGTGTGTGTGTATGTGTGTGTGTGTGTGTGTGTGGAGACGATTCCGGAGAAACTACTGAAGGTATCCGAACGAAAGTTCATATTTAGAAGTTTCATGACCAAACTTAGAGTTGAAAAGCTTTTGGTTCAAAAGGGTCCAAAGGAACTGGGTGTTTACTCCAAGCCTTTTTCAAGGATTTTAGAAATCAGCCGCCATTTCTGTAATTTCGTCAAAATAGTTAAATAATAAATTAAAGCAGAGGAAATTTTGAATAATTTATGCCTATGACATTTTTTGGTAAAATTAATAGTTTAGCTTTTTAGTTTATTCTAAGCCTTTTTCAAGGATTTTGGAAATGAGCCGCCATTTCTGTAATTTCGACAAAATAGTTAATTAATAAATTAAAGTAGAGGAAATTTTGAATAATTTATGCCCTTAACATTTTTTGGTAAAATTAATAGTTTACCTTCAAGAGCAAATTCTATTTGATCGAGATCGCATCTGCATTAATATGAAAGTACATAGTAGCCAGGATTTTGACAAATATTTGTTTTGTGCTGTCACCACAGAAATGTCTATTGCTGTCACACTCAAGAACAGCTGATTTCATCAGAGGTTGGAGAACCGCTATGGAACGTTGCCGCTGTAGTGCGGCAAATTATAAAATACAAATTTCAAATAAAATAAGATCACCAATTTGATTGTTTGTTGATAAGAAATATCAACACGTCTTTATATCTAATTCTAAAAACGATAAATTGAGAAAATTATAAATAAAGTATAGCGATGAGTGTAGTTTTATTTTAGTATGTTGGTAGAGATGTGTCATGAACAAATATAAATCTGTCAGAATTTGAATTACCTTTTTAAGGTGCGTTTTCATTAGTGATAATGGCAGTGGTAGCAGACGCCATTATAGTATTTCCAATAGAAAATTGCTAGTGACTCATGTTTATGTACATGCAAACTAATATGTGTCATTATCACGAAATGTATGAAATACTATACTTTCGTATTCTACCACCGCCATTAGCTACCATTACATACCAATCGGAACGCACCTTTAAATTTGACGTTTCGTCAAAGTGGTACCAACCTAGCATTTATAATACAGAAATTTTGTTTTTTTTTAAATACGTATTTCTTAAAAAGCAACACAATAAACGTAGATGTCGCTCCTGCCAAAAACTAGATAGCGCGACTCGCTCACATGCGACGGCGACACTCCGCCTTCGGTAACGCGCCGCATCACCGCTCGTCGCGCTATTCCGTACTTTCGGCATTTGTGACATAAATAACTATTATTCTAATGACGTAGTGTAGGTATCTCAATACAATAGATTATCATGCAGCTAAACTATTAATTTTATATATTGTATGATAAAGTCATGTGCCTGGCCACATCAGATTTTTTTATGGAGCAACCTATATTTCGGCACAATTTTGAATTCCTCGCTAAATTTTAAGGCAATGAAACATAACATTACCTACACTAAACTTTATACTTTTTGATTAATTGGAATTTTTATGGAAAAACAGCAGTATAAGAAAAGCTGTTTTTAATTTTATTGCGCACGCGTTGATTATGATTGAGAAAGAAGCGGTCTATTAGCGATTACCTACGATACCAAATTGTGTAGAGGCTGGTCATAATCTGCAGTTTTTCCTAAGAAAGTTAATTTTTTTAAATGGAACACCCTATGTGTATTTATTTTTTTGGATTCTACGCATCGTTGTGCTCTAAAAGTACTAGTGCACAGTAGTGCTAAGATAAACCATTATAGAGATAACTAGTCCTCTTCATAAAAGACATCGACTTTTCAAATAATAAGTGCTTCTTCATCTACATCAACTATTAAACCAGCTAAGTATTTACCTAAAGTACTGTTTTCTCGAATCATTTCATCTTTCTTTTAATAAAACAAAACATTTTTGCACATCTGTAATTTAATATTATAATTTAAAATAAAATTTTACTTATACTCTGTAGGCTATGAAAAACTGTGCTAAACAAGTTATAGGTATTAAGGTATCTGTCAGTGGTGGTGATATTGTTAGGGTTGTTAAGTTAGATTTGCAGAATTTTGGGAAATATGGCGAACTTTTCCCAGGAGGAACTAATTGACATGGTGTGGGTTTTTGGCGAATGCAACAAAAATGCTTTATTGGCAAGTAGAGTTGACAGACCCCACTGACAGATACCTTAATAACTTGTTTAGCACAGTTTTTCACAACGTACATGGTATAAGTAGAATTGTATTTCAACTTATAACTTTAAATTGCAGATGTAATCAAATGTTTTATTTTATTAAAAAAAGATGAAATTATGCGAGAACACAGTACTTTCACAGTAATTTCTTAGCAAAAACTGTTTGCTTGAATTTGCTGCAGATTTTGACCACCCTGTACACAATTTCGATATGGTAGGTAATCATGATAATAGAACGCTTCTAACTTCATCATAATCTAAGCGTGTAAAATAAAATTAAAAACAGTTATTGAGGTATACAGTTTTTCTTAAACTACTGTTTTTCCATAAAAATGCCAATAAATCAAAAAGTATAAAGTTTAGTGTAGGTAATGTTATGTGTCATTGGCGTAAAATTTAGTGAGGAATTAAAAATTGTGCTGAAATCTAGGTTGTTCCATGTAAAAAACATAAGTTTGTGTTGGTAATACCTTATGGAACAGCCTGTATACACGCTAATAAATAATAATTTTAGAAGGTGCGCCTCGGCGTTCTTTATTCTGTACTTTGTGACTTAACTAAAAATGTGGGTACCATTAAAATGTTATAAGTAAGAAACATTTAAAAATAAGAAATTGAATTTGATATGAGCAGTTCTCTTCATACTTTTGTCGGTCACATACGTATATATTTCTCTGACTATTCATTGGCACCAAGATTTCACATTTGCAATAATCGTTTGTCATAATACCGAATAAATGTAAATGATTGTGATATCATAATCTCTAATCATCATGGTCTACACAATTAACTCGTTATCCCTGGTAAATATTTGCCTAAGCAACGACAACCTTGGATCCAGAACGAGCGTTTTAATTAAAATTCAATTCAATTTTAATTTAATTATAAATCTCCGTCGTCCTATCTTTTATATTTACCTGATTTTAAGCAGGCTTCCATCAGAAATAACCCACTTTATAATTGCGTTTCTATTGAAAAACACTAGGACGAAGCAACTAGAAACACGGTACTCAATTTATTTGCTGAGCAAACAGCCATCTCAGTGCTTTCCAGGTATCTGTGTTTTCCGTATACTCTCGGCACGTTCACGGCAACGACCATTACCATGAAAAAAAAGCTCAGCGAACGGATGTAACAAGACGAAGTTTTCTAATTATATAAACCTGGAACTTCGTTATCCTTCGGGACTTCGCATTTTTAATCCAATAGAATACTAATGGTGGTTTTCCTCTACGTTACGTATCCTTCGGAGAGTTTTGTTTGTGCTGGTTTGTAAGAAAATGTAATTCTTAGGTGAGATTTCTCCCTACTTTTCACCAAACTTACGTATAAATATAGCGTTATCTATACTTTTTGAAAAAAAAAAATGTATTATTTAAGTTTATATTAAATTTTCTAGAATTATTATAATATAAAAAAAATAACTGTTGGTTAGTACATCGATTAGGATCGATTAGGTTATAATTAATGAAACTGAATAGAAATTTATCTTTTGTGCAAGAAACATTTGACGTCCAAAGAAATTTTGTAGATTTAAATTTTGAGATCGTGAGTTACACCACCTCGTTAGTAATCGCTATTTGCAAAATTCATTAGACGTATTTTCAAAATTTAGAGCATTGTATAGGTATATTTACAGCTAACCTTTCACAAATAAAGCAGCAAGTAAATAAATAAAGATGATTAGTTTTTTGTTTAAATTTGATCGCTAGCCGTCAGGATAATCTGTGGTTACTGGTTGCAAATGATAATATCAAGAACATATGCAAGAGATTTAAAATGGCTGACGTTGGTGTTTTTTCCTGAAGATTTAATATCTTGTCCTATATTTTTACAGCTTGAGATGTTACATATGACACCCCTACAGGTTACTAGCGCCTCTAGCTGCCATAACATGCCATTACACACCCCATATTATTGTTAAACACAATACAAAATTTAGCCGCAAGAATGATAGCCTGCTGTTTTGCCTGGACGAAAGACTTCGTATTGACCACGTTCAAAAGAGGTTGCAGGATCCTAAAAGGAACTTACATAATGCAGCTTTAGATTTAAAAGCTCATGATGTAAGTGAAGTGTTAGTTAGTGACTCACTGAAAGAAGGAATTAAAATATGCAATGAACTTGACATTCAATTTGAAAAACATCAAAGAAGAACGAAAAGAATGGATAGCAAAACATCAAAAGATACTGGTTTATCACCTAAAGAAGATATGAAAGGGACTGTCGACCGTCTATGCAATGAATTAAAAAGTAGAAGTGTTCGTTTACAAGAAACAGATGAAAAATTTGGATTTGTTTTTGATATGGAAGGGTTGGTTTAAAACCGAAACGAGCTACTTTAAAGAACTTTGCGTAACATTTGAAAAACCTACAAATTGCGATGTGGATGGCAAGAATTATATGAAGACATTTTGGATTTTAGAACTCTATAACAAGCCGTGCAAGCCGTCATATTGCTGACGTTCGCGGTTTCTATTGCCAGTTGCGAAAGATTATTTAGAAAATTAAAATTAATACTTACTCATATTTGAGAGCCTCGAGGGGCCAAAGTCGATTATGTGATCTTGCATAGAATGAAAAATGACCGAAGAAATAGACTTTGATAATATGCACAATTAAACAATTTGCGTCAGCTAAAGTGAAAATTATAAATAAATTTGTAATAAAGTGTTAATAGATTTAATTTGTGTGGTTTTTACCCAATTTTACAATTTTACAATTTTACAATTTTATCTTCGGAGAGGGGCGCAAATCGGTGTTTGCCATAGGCGCCATTTACTCTAGGTACAACGGTGCTGATTTTTGTGGACCCAGTAGTGCATGTCTTTCAGTTAAAAATACCGCAGTTAGAAAAATATGTTTCATCAAACCATAATATTTTTTTATAAATTCGGGGTTTCCACCAATTTCAGATTCAACAGATGGGTAGATATCACATTGTTTCATAAAATGTCTTCCATGGCACCTTTCGATTTTCAGCAATTCTCGAAGTGTACAAGGTTCAGTCAATTCTATTATCTTATTGTGATCAAAACATGGCATGTGGCATACCAAATTACTCAGAAAGAAATGATGAATCCAAACATGTATAAAACCAATGTGGCGTGCATGAGAAAAGCAACAGTTTCGATTCTTTCTGGCGAACCCATGAGCGAAAACATCCATTTGGAATTCAACTGTTTTCTGAACAGATTATAAAAGAGTACATAAATATGCACTACTTTGTCCATGTAACCGACTTTCTATCTCTAAAGGCTGTTCCACAATGAGTCGCCCCGTTGTCGTTAGTCGTTGTCGGAAGTCGGGCGCATGCGTAGATGACGTTTTTATGACGTTTTTCGCTGTCGGCAGTCGGCTATCGCTTGTCGGGGCCAAGTTGACCAACTCTCATCTTTTCCGACTCCCGACTCGCTGCTACGTTACGACCAACCAATCAGAGCGCACACTATTGATATTTGACAGAAATCAAATTTACTCAACCCAACCATCAAAATGTAGTCTTTGTGGTGTTATTATTCTATTCATCTCGACGATATGGAACATAATTTATTAATCTGTATTCAATATATGTATACAAGCTGCGAGCCAATACATAACGATGGTTCGTAAATATAAAGCCCGCAAGACAGCAATACAGAAGATGGTGGGTAAAACCGCATAATTATCCATCAAATAGAGAGGTTTACGGAGCTTATGCTAACCTTTTTACTTACTTTATTTAAATTAAGCAAGCATGAGGAATATTTTAAATTCACTCGTATGAGTGTGCCGCAATTTAATTTATTGCTGTCCATGGTAAGAAAACGATTAACAAAAGTGAGCAACAGGGAATCACTGAGTGCATATAAAATTACCCTTTCCTGCACGGCGCTTATCAGAAACTCGTCTATATCCGGATTTCACTTCATCGTAATTGATTTTTATGCACAACATACAATAGCAACTTCCAAAAATTCAAAATGTCATATCGCATTCTACAATGACGTGCGCTGTCGCAGTCTGACAATACTATACACATTACACCTTCTGCTGTGGTAGTATCACCCACCGATTAACCTATACGTAACACATCATATCAAAAGGTACGATATTATCTGACAAGTGCGCGGGGCATAGTTCGTGCGACATTATAGCGACAATCCGTTTGGATGTGGACAGTGTGTTGTTATCAGTTGTTATGTTTTTACGACTTCCGCCATCCGTCAGCGACTTACGGCTCCGTTGCGATTCATTGTGGAACAGCCTTAATAACAAAAGTACCGATACAATCCAACGTATAGTGAGACACACTGTATAGTTTATGAGATATTAATTTTTTTGTCATGAAAATTGTCAATTGCAGGTTTATGTTAAAAATATGTGTTGACAAAGAAAATCCTCTTAGATTTTGCATATGTTTATTAATTTACTTGGTTGTACTAGTTTCGGATCTCAGATCCATCATTAGCCGATCAAATAGTCAAATATTTAGTTAATACGTTTACGTTCAAACATTCTTACACGAGGTAAGCAAAAAATGGTAGGCGTCTATTGAGAGCAGCAAGGAGTGTCGTCATCTTAAAAAGTACGTCAAAACTACATTTTTGCAGATATTATCTTACAACTTTGTCAGACAATCACCAAAGCTAATAGGTAGATGCTGACCTTGAAAAAATGAATACCGCTATACATGGTGATCGTACCATGTATTCATTTTTTAACATTTCCAAATGATTTTTTTTCTTAATTTTTTTAAATAGAACAAGTAATAATATTTGCAATTTAACGACAATGTAATGAAGTTTTATCCTTAATATTGCTCTACATACGAGTGTTTGGTAGTTTGATGTAATATATTTATGAGGTGAATTGAAAAGGCAATTTAGAACCTATTTAACCAGATTTATCCTTTAACTAAGTATTACTGTTATGGACATATTAAGGACAAAGTATACCATACTAATGAAAATTGTTGTGTAGCAAATCAAAAAATATTTGTAATGGAAACTTACCACTGATGATATAGGACGGTAAAATCATGATGTATTTTTTCTTAATCGTAGTTTCTAAGTCACGTAACAACGATAAATAATTCAAACTAAATTGATACGTGAAACATTTCTATTTAAATCTTTGATGAGATTTATGCGCTCATAGACAATAACCAAATTTTGCAAAAAATAAGCTGATGGGCATCTTTTATCGATTAGGGTTTGTATTCAGAACCAACAAAATCTATTCAAAACACCACCAAATAACCCACTTTCCATTCACGTTATCAATATTTGTGATATTACCATTCATATTATCCTATATTTTGAATGTCTCTTCAGAATAATAATCTATTTTAAATGAATTAACAATGACAGTAAATATATATTGTTGGTTGGTCTTTTACGGAATACAAATCCATTCTCAAACGTTTTCTGTATCTTTTTGTTTATGAGCGCACACACCACTACAATGAAACGTCTGCGAAAAATTTTCACAAGTAAAAAGTGCCCCTAAACTACTCCCCCTCAAAGTACGCTGTTTATAGTTTAGTTCGGAGTACAACTGAAGTTTCTAGGACTCCGGGTTCGTTCGCTGTACGATTGCAAAAATGGCAAAACATCTAATAAAATGTTGTAATATCTTGATGGCCGTAATACTTTATATATGAATAAATCTAGTTAAATATGTTCGAAATGGCCTCTTCTATAACCCTTAAAATATTTTACATTAAGCTACCCAACACACTATATATACACAGAGCAATATTAAGATACTAAATCGCATACCACTCTTTAAATAGCAAATATCACAAAAACTAGTATATCAGTATATCAGAAGGTACTGAATAAATATTAAAAAGTACTTAAAAGACATTTTAGTTCACAAATAATAATCGATTTAAAATATTTAAGAAAAAGCCATGTTCAAAAATTACTACATGCTACGACCACGAATTTAGGTCATTATCTGCAAAAATGTAGTATTTACGTAGATTTAAAAAAAAGGTGTAAAATTGCCATTTTCTTACAAACAATTTATACAGTGTGTCCACGAAAGTCCGCACCATATGGAAAACCTTTTTATTGTGTATTTCTCAGAAAATTTTATTCTTTACGAAAGGTGGCGGATCGTATGAAACCAAAACTGCAATCGTCAAATATCTAAATTTCGGTGCCATATACCGAGCGATTCAGAATATATGAATTTGTGATAAGAGTAAAGTACCTTTATTTTTATTATTATCGATAAACTTTATTTGGAAATGTTGTTTAGAAGTAAAAATTATATTCAAGTATGAAGTCAGAGCCACCTACATTAAAAAAAATATTTTCACTTTTCTTCTTAATTACTACTCTTACGACAAATATCAGTAAATGCTAGTGATACTAAAAGGACCTTTTTGATATATTTTTTAGTAATTTAAATACGTTTTTTATATTTTTTGTTAGTTTGGTATGTAAACTAATGTTTATTTAGAACTAGCGCAAAATTACTCATTTCTCGGTGCGAAGTTGATATTTCACCATGTAGATATTAATATATCATACAATAACTAATTCAGGAGCGTGACTTACCTTTTATTCGGTTAATATTAATGACCGTGGATAGGTTTCTAATAGTAGTTATCCATCTACACCTGGCGATTAACAGCTGGTGGTACGCGCGGTACTACCAGTGGTAATACTTACGGTACTATCACTGATAATATTTTAATAAAAATAACTAATGCATCAATCATCTATTGTTTCTTGAATTAATTATGACTGACTTACCCGTTATTAAGTTAATAACTATTATGAATATGTTAATAATACTAATTTATTATCTATGAACTTATTTTATTTCTATTATTTACAATTACAAAAATACATACATTAATAAACATTAAAAAACCTAAACATCGAAAGAATTGCTAAATATCTATTAATCCTGTTTTCTGTGTGTGGTTTCCGTCCCGTTCTATGCATAAACAGATCTAGAAACATCTTTGGCCGCATTACAAACACAATTCGGTGGGATGTTCTGTATACAATGTTGTATGATTTCCTCTAAATTATTTATATCTCTAAATGGTCAGTGTGTGTATACGATATTTTTTACGTAACCCCACAAAAAGAAATCTAACAGGGTAAAGTCGGGGGATCTACGTGGACAGGATCTTAATTCCGAATTTCTGCCTATCCAGCGATGGCCAAATTTATGATTTAAAAAGTACTTGACACAGTTTATATTGTGTATGAGCGTACCATCAAGCTGGAACCAAATTTGCGCCCGTTGAATTAACGGCAAATTGTCCCAAAAAGGTGACAACCCTCTTTTCAGGAACTAAAGATATAATGCCCCATTTCAATTTTGACGAAAAAAGGGCCCAAATATTTGATTATTCAAAATACCGCACAGGACAGTCTTAAAATGGTACTACTGATTTCGGCATTCTCTTGTAAAGATCGGGTCTGTTCTTTGACGTAAATGTTGCCTCGTCTGTCCAAAGAATACTTAAAAAGAATCTGTTCTCTTTCATTTTCCACTCAAACCAGATGACAAAGTCATACCTGATGGCAAAGTCTCTTTCTTTTAGTGTAGGTACTTATAAATTTTGGTTTATAAGGGTGATTTATAAGGACTTGTTTAGTTTTAGTTTTTCTGTACTGTTGATTTACTGCATTGGCTGTGTGCTGCAATTTGTCGAACAGAAGTCGTTTTATGCTCGATTACTTCTTGCAACACTCAACCCATGCTGCTCTGGTGTTTGCCGCTCAGAGGAGGTGTGTCAGGGTGCTAGGAGACCTGAATTACACGGAGTGCTGCAGAATGAAATTTAAACAGCTAAAAATTCTGACTTTTCCATGTGTGTACGTTCTGGTTTGTCTGATGCATGTTAAGACAAACATTGGGTCCTATAGGACACACGAGGACGACCATCGCTATGGTACCCGCAATAGGCACAACCTCATTTATAGTTATAATAGAACGGAGAGAGCTAGAGATGGGCCTAATTACTATGGTGTTAAATTTTATAATGTTCTCCCCGATCATGTAAAGGCGCTCAATCCGAAGACATTTAAATCAACAGTGAAAAGTTACCTGCTGGAGAAGGCATTTTATAGTTGGGAGGAATACCTTGAAAATAGTTTTGTAGATATGCCTGACCACTAGTTTGTGTATTTGGTTTTTGAACTATGTATCTGTTATTATTGTTGTGTTTGTTGTTTGTATCGATGTGCTATTACTGTTTAAATTATTTCCATTAATGTATGACCTGACGTGCGAAAATATGTACTATATGAATATCGCCAATAAATTATTATTATTATTATTATTAAACTAGTTTCCTCGTTTTCGGCAACATATTTTATGTGGGGTTTCTTGAAGTTATTTTCAAAAGACCCAGCCTGTTTGGTTGTGTAGATGTCTTTCATTGAAAATTGCAGCAATATCTCGGTGCGGTCTATTTTCTCCATGTATTCAACAATTTCAACTTTTTGTTGGAGTGTCAGGATTGTTTTAAAAATTGCAGCATATAAACTAATTTGTATTAATGTACGTATTTTTGTAATTGTAAGTAGTAGAAATAAATTAAGTTCGTAGTAGTAATAAATTAGTATTATTAACATATTCATAATAGCTATTAACTTAATAACGGGTAAGTCAGTGATAATGAATTCAAGAATCAATAGATGTTTCATGCTTTAGTTATGTTTATTAAAATATTATCAATGAAAATAAAACCTCATAAGTGGTAGTACCGGGCGTACCACCACTTGAGAATTGCTCCCTGTAGATGAATAACTACTACTATAAATCTATCCACAGTCATTAATATTATCCGAATAAAAGGTAAATCATGCTCCTGAATTAGTTATTGTATGATATAATATAATATCTACAGGGCGAAATAACAACTTCGCACCAATAAAATAAGTAATTTTGCGCCTAGTTCTAAATAAACATTAGTTATCATACTTACCAAAATAACAAAAATTATAAAAAAAATATTCAAATTTCTAAAAAATAGATTAAAAAGAACCTTTTAGTATCACTGGCATTTACTAATATTTATCACAAGAGTAAAAATTAAGAAAAAAAGTTAAAATTTTTTCTTTAGTGTAGTATTTTTTCTGACTACGTATTTGAATATAATGTTTACTTCTAAACAACATTTCCAAATAAAGTTTATCGATAATAATGTAACTCTTATCACAAATTCATATATTCTGAATCGCTCGGTATATGGCACCAAAATTTACATATTTGACTGTTGTACTTTTGGTTTCATACAAGCCGCCAATTTTCATAAAGACTCAAATTTTCTGAGAAATACACAATAAAAAAGTTTTCCATATGGTGCGGAATTACGTGGACACACTGTATATTTCAGAAAATATTTTATTTAAATGGATAAAGTTGAATCTGATATAGTTGAACTACAATTTATTTATAGTTGATAATATCGCATGGATTTAAGGGCATTGTATTTAAAAAAATATATTTTTCCATCACACCTAAATGCAACATCCTGTATAAATTAAAATAATTTTCCGTTGTAGCAAATGATGGGCAAACAACTTTTGCATAAAATATTTTTTCTATCTCGTAAGATAATTGCAATATCCGACCACAGCGGCTCTAGACTAACTCGGGAGCTACATATATGATTATTGTGTTCATAGTAGTTCATAGTGAAGCATGTAAACGTCCTTGAATGTTGCCTTTATGCTAGTTAGTACCCCGTGCCCGTGAATTTAAATTGACTGGATATAGATCGACAGTCACATCAAAATGTTGTGCAATCTAAATTATTGAGGTTAATACTATAATTCATTCGCAATAAGGTATATAATATACATTATTTACTTGACAGCAGTATAGATTCAAAAGGACTGTCTAGAAGAAAATAATGTGAGCATCATTTCTTGTAAATAACTGTTATAGAGAAACACATCATCGTAATCATCGACAATAATTTCAATAATATGGCTCTGTACAACATTTTGATGTGACTGCCAATCTATATTAAGTCGAGTAAACCCCACTAATAACTCTGCAAAGTATGTATGTATTTTGAGCACTAACGTCCCTACGAACATATTGTCTTCAGCTAGTTTGTGGTTCATCCAGTCAGTATTTCTACTTACAAACTACAAACCCGGGCTAATAAGAATTATACAGAAGTTGTTCCTTGTTCCATTTGTTACAGTTGCGGTTTACTTTAAGTTTACGATGGACAACAAAACTATGAATCTAGCTTTAAAGAACCGTATAACAAACTTTACAGCAACTAATCTTGCTGTTTAAATGCTGGCAACGGTTTTAGTTACTCTACATCTAGCAAAGTTACTATGTAGGTATGTATTTTATCAGATATTCATTAACATAACCTTGTAAAAATAGCTGACCATCATTCCTAACAATTGTTAACTCTGCTACTTAGAACACAACATCAAAATTGCACATAAATATATGCCATTAACAACAAAAACATCATTACCCCAATTACAAGCATTTCACATCAGCGGTAAAACGCAACAAACCGTCAAGATCGTAACAAGATCACAAAACAAACCGAGAGAAACCTAAAAAACAACATAATCCGAAACCACGGACAATAAAAATCGAACTGACCTTATCTCCTCTGCTTCAGTTCAACTTTTCTCAACGTGGAAAAATACTGTCAGGTCTCAACTTTGTTGTTATCAATCGGGAATATTTTTTTAGGCCATAAGGTTAACCGATGTGAACGCGCCGCGGCCAACAGGTTTACTAGTGGTGGACGCCGAACAACCAGACGTCGTCTGAAACGACGTTCAGCGTCCCTATCGGGCGTTCTTCCGTTTGAACACAGAGCGCCACCTAGCGTGCGCCGACCGCCTCCCTCGCCGTTTGAAAGATAGAATCGATAGTAGACACGCTATGTCGTAGCCGCGTGTCGAAACGTGGGGTTGTAGAGCACGTGTTCGTCCATGACATGATTTACTCGAACCGACGAAAAAAGGATTGTGTGCGAGAGAGGATGACACCTGGTAATTGGTCGCTACTCTGCCATTTTAGCTCTCAGGGTGAGATAAATCCTTGCATTTGCGGTGGAAGTTTCGGTAGTAGATTATACGTAGGTATTGAGGATTAGAATCTATCGGCAAATCTATCCGTAGTACTCCGACAGCTGCAACATACCATGATGAAACGTCACAGAAACAACGAACATCACACATTTCTACACGAGGCACTTAAACATGACATAACACCAGCAGCATTTACCGTAAAACTCCCTAAAACTTTTTCAAAACACACTAGACTGGTGGAGAGGATGCTTATTAAGAAGCGTTTGCAGGAGCATCGGAAGAACAGAGACATTATTGACATGAAGCTCAAATACATGCACCGAATGCTTGTACGAGAGCTCCACCCAATTGAATTCGATAATATCATGGAAAAGATAGAAGATTTAGTGTACATGGACCTATATGAAGAAACCGAAAAGAGAAGAAGGAAGCTAAGAGGGCTTATTGAGAAGAGCGGAGAGAATGATAGGAAGAAGACGATAAACCACGACACATTTTTTGCTGAAAGAATGACACCCCAGATAGAGACTTCCCAAATAAGACTGAATACCGGATTTGACACTCACCCATTTGCGCCACGATTCACAAACATGACAACCACCGAATTTGACACCCCCGAAAAGGACCTACTTAATAAAGGACACAAGTATAGTATCAACATTAATAATAACAAAATCAACAAGGAGGAAATAGCTGTTGATATTGAATCGCAATTGTCCAGACATCCTGAGTATCCCACCATCGGAAGGAACACCATCTCGATAGTAAAACATGACAAAACCACCCACGACCTCGCGAAGAGAGTAAGACTACAGACACAAGAGAAAGACATCATTCACCGACTGAGAACCAAGATAGAAGAAGATGACATCACCGTTACCTTCGGGGACAAAAATGCTGGCCTGGTATTTATACAAACTGATATTTATATTCAAAAAACCCTCTCGTTCTTCAAGGAGAATGACATCACACTTAAAAATAAGAACCCCATGAATTCTTTTGTTAAATTAGTACGTCAAACCGTTAAAGATAGTCAGGATACCTTAAGTAAATTTGGTTATAATTATTACAGTTCATTAGAAATGAATCCTAGACCTCCCATCCTATACAGCCTCATTAAACTCCATAAACCCGAGAAAACTATCAGGCCCATAATAACTAACCTTAACACCACCACTGGTAAGCTAGCTAAGATGATACAACAGATAATTCAACACAAATTTAAATTCAACTCCAAATATTCCATCCCCAACTCCATGACCCTTATAAACAAACTTAGAGATTTAAAAATAACTAATAAAAGCAAACTTATTTCCTTCGATATAAAAAACCTTTATAATAACATCCCCATCAGGGAGACCGTCCACATTATTTATAATATATTTATATCGACAACCTTCACCTTCACAAACAACTCAACTATTTAGACATAGACAACATAGTAGAACTCCTTAAACTAGTAAATAAACAAAACTTTTTCATATTTAAAGATAAATTCTATTGTATGAAGGATGGCCTCCCTATGGGATCTAGTGTTTCAGGGCTAATGGCAGAGTTTTATATTGACAAACTGGAGGAATTATCATTTTCAGATAAGTATCAATTTATAACAAAAAATATAGTCCGTTACAGCCGTTATGTGGACGACATCTTCATAATTTATAATGGCAACCAAGCTCAACTACACGCCCTTCATAATATATTGAATAATTTAGCGACATTGGAGTTTACCGTAGAAAAAGAAAATGGGGGCACTTTACAATTTTTAGATCTCTTAATAAAAAAGGATACCACAAACATGAATCTAAACTTTGAAATCTACAGAAAGCCCACACAGACTGACATCATAATTCCTTTTAACTCATTTAACTCTTTGAACAACAAGATGGCGTCTTTCAGGTTCATGTTTCACAAAGCATTGATGGTTCCCATGAACACCGATACTTTCCACAAGGAAATTAACAACATACTTAACATAGGCATAAACAATGGTTATTCAATCCCCGACATGCAACATATTTATAATACCGTAAAAAAGAACATGATTTCCAAGGAAATATACCCCATACAGTCACAAAAGATAACCACTACATATCCCTTAATTTCCAGGGAAACATATCTTACAAAATCAAATCTGTTCTGGATAAACATGATATAACTACCTCATTTAAGACCCGATCCAAATTAGGTAACATACTTAATAACAACAAACCCAAGATACAATTAATGGAAAAATCTAGAATTTACCAGATCAAATGTGGAAACTGTCCTAAGGTTTATATCGGACAATGTGGCCGAACTCTAGCGAAACGGTACAAAGAACACAAATCAGACAGCAACTCCAGTGTATTCAAACATCTAATGGAGGAGAATCACCATATCAATTGTGACAACATTAAATTGTTGCACGAAATCAACAAGGGTAAAAAAATGCATCTCCTTGAAGAACTTGAGATTTTTAAATATGATCGACAACATCCAGGTCAGCTACTTAATGAAAATATCAATGCCTTTGCAAACGACCACCTGTTTACCAAACCTTTTAAAAATCGCGCCGAGCGGGCAATAGAGAACACGTGACCGCTTGCTGGCTTGTGGTTAATTATGGAATTGTAGATTGACGGTAAATTGTTGATTTGTTTTGTTTTGTGTTCTGAATATTAATTTATGATGGTTTTGTAGCGTGGCTGAAGACGAGACGCAGTCTCGAAACCAGGTCCCACATAGAACAGTTTAATAAATAAATCCACTGGAAGAAAAACGGGAGTTTTATTTCATTTAAATTGTAAAACCTCTTCTCTGTTTATAAAGAAAATAGATATCTATTGTAAGGCAAATGCCCCAAATTCCGACAGGTTAGGGACATTTTGATACATTTGTACTGTAGAATTTATATTTATGTGGTGGTAATGAGTATTTCAACTTTTTTAAACACATTTCCAAATATAGTTGAACAGAGCCGACTCCCGCACCATGGACAACGAACGGAAGCACTTGGAGTGGACCCTACATCAGAATGGATACACCAAGTCCGACATACGGGGTGTCACACAAAGAAAACCGCCAGTCTCAGAGGAGCGGCAAGAGTCAAAGGGGTTCGCTTGCTTACCATACGTAAGTGGGGTATCAGAAAGAATCGGTAGATTACTGAAGAAATCGGATATCACGGTAAGATACAGAGCACCAGCTGAGGTAAAGGATCTTTTGCCTAACCCAAAGGATATCACACCACTCCTCAAGAACGAAGGGGTATACTAGATGACATGTGAGCGCGAAACATGCTATGTAGGACAGACATGACGAAGTATCGAATGTCGAGTCAAAGAACACAGTAGAGACACCCCGCTACGCAAGATTCAACAGTCCGCTGTTGCTCAACACTGCCACGAGTCTGGACATACAATGATTTTCGATGACGTGAAGATGTTGACAAGGGTGGGTAATTTTCATCGTAGGCTTATTGGAGAAGCAACCGAAATTTACAAACATCCTGGCAACATCAATCGCGAGGACGGTACTGACATTAGAAGGGTCTGGAAATCGATCCTAACGCGTTTAGGTGGAAAAGCACATGGGAGCGGTAGCTCCAGATGTGCGCAGTGAGGTGTAAATTTAGGTATAAAGCAGTTCTGCATCTGTTCAAGTTTTTGTAAATAGATTCTAATGTGGTTTTATTTGGCTATTGATTTTAGATAATAATTTATACCTGCCCTTTTAATGTGAAGCATTTTGGCTTGCAAGTAGTTTAAATTGATAAAGTTAGGGTTTTATCTTTCTCTGACAGAGTCCCGAGAAAGAACCCATAGGTTTTAAGCCCCCGGAAGAGTTAGATAATTAATAAACGCTACCGTAACTAAGATCAAGTAAACTAGAGAGCTTTAGATCAGGTTAGATTTATATTTTTAAAAATGGCGGGTAAGCGTCCCCGTCAGTTCAGAGTCATTAAGTAAGAATATTAAGCAGGGTTGCGCCCCCAATACACTCCTTAAGCAGACACTTTGGTACATTATTCCCTTTTGTTCCCTTTTCGCTTCCTTTCTTATATATCTACAATGATTTTATTTTTATTTCTTCTTTTGTATTAACAAATATTCTCTCTAAACATTATGTAATAATGTTACAGAAGAACAGTTTCATTTTACTTTATTTCGGTGTTTCAGTTCAGAATAATGATTCAACGTTCAACTTTTATCTCCACATGTTGTGTATTAAAGCCACAATCGCTATTCTCTGCTGCTAGTGTAATAATTGGGATTATTGATGTCCGTAATTCCTACACTCGTTTCGAAATTTGGACAAAATGCGTACAATTAATTGTAATATAGCAAACGATGTAAAATATGTTATTTTCTTCTGTAAAGACAGCAATAGCGCCATATTTCCTGTTAGTGTGTCCGTGTGTGAATAAATAAATAAATAAATAAATAAATAAATATGTATTCCTTCTAACCATGTACACAATTCCGACATACGTGTGTGATTTAATGCCGTGCTATATTTACATGTAAATATTGAAAAAGAAAGCCTCTTGGATTTTGCATATGTTTATTAATTTACTTGGTACTAGTTTCGATTCTCAGATCCACCATCAGCCGATCAAATCTAGCGTAATGAACACACAATTAGAACAATATCAAACATCAAAAACAAAACAGTACTCACAGTTAAAAGTTAATTACAGTTAATTACGTCCACGTTCAAACAATCTTACAGGAGGTAAGCAAAAAATGGTTTGCGTCTGGGGAGCAGCAAGGAGTGTTGGCATATTACAGGAGAAAGAGAACAAGTGCGTATAAATTGGGGTTATTTGTACACTGATGGAAATAATTAACGAGCACACCATGTATAATCAGAACGCGTGAGTATAGCGCAATGAAATTTGGTATGGAAGTCGTACTAAAGTAGTATAAGTTACATAGACAATTAATAAAAACAATCAACGGTGCTCATAAAGTCATGTGAGTCGGGAACATGTCAAAATAAAAAAAAACCTAGACGCCAAGTAAAATTAATGTACGTACAACGTTTACAAAAATAACAGTCGAGTTATTGTATCAAAAAACGTAAATCACAGTAAAGTTGATAACAGTCTAAAGGATAAAACAAAGTAAACTCTGGTAGGCAACCTAAATAGCATAGCAAGAAAATTCAAAATGATATAGCGGAAACATATTGAAACATCAAAATATTATATAAAACAATAAATTATATAAAACATATAAAACAATAAATAAGAAGGAGTGAGTGGCCCAGACAACAAGATAAAAATTGCAAAAAAAAGCGGAATTGAATACCGTATGTAAACAAAGGTTTTGTAATGGAGTTGATCTGAACATTAATCAAATTAATGCCAGGTGCGTCTTTGTTGTTTTCTATGTCAAGCAACTCCAATTTGAGGCCATTTTGACAATTATGAATAAGTTTTGTGTTTAAATTCTATGTTGTAAAAGGTTGGAATTAGTTTTTGGTTGGTTAGATTTCAACTTCAATATTTACATGTACCTAATTCCGACACCCCTAAATTTGTAAATGATATTCGTTAAAAGAGTACTACACCGTATTATTATGAAAATACAAAACATGTTTAGTCAGCATAAATAGATATTATTAAAATGTTCTTAATTACTGTTATCCTGTAGCGATGTAAAAAGAAGTCGAATTGTAGTGTCCTACCTTATAGCATAACACTCAGTTATCAAGATCTGTCAAACTTTTAGGTTATATTCTGACCTTAGAACATGGTTAGAATAAGAAATGATTGTGGGTTGATAAGTGTAATGTTAAATCAACAAATCGGATGTCCTAAAAAAAGTTTACCGTTGTAGATTTATTATTTTATGCAACATAACCGAAATATATCGAAATTTAGGACAGTGCCTGAATATTGGACGTTTACCGGAAAACAAAGAGAAAATATAAGTATTTTAAAACTGAAATTTGGGTCTGGAAATCGATCCTACCGCGGTCAGGCGGAAAAGCACATGGGAGTGGTAGCTCCAGATGAGCGCTGTGAGGTGTAAATTTAGGTATATAAAAGGAGATTTTCTTCAGTATTCAGTTAGCTCTGAAGAAGCGACCAACATGCTTCGCGAAACGTCAGCATTAACAAATCTTGACACACGGCATACCCCGGAAGCAGTTTATTTTCTAAATGATTCTGGCCGTGAAAGCTTACGTACTTTTTTAAAAAACATTTTCTGTTAGGAGTTAGGATATTCTTCATGGTCTGTCTCAGACGATGTTACATTTGTCGAATGTATGAAGCTAGTTTGACGTACAGTTTGATAGCAAGATGGTTTTTGTTATTATATGGACAGATATTAGTAAGTCCTCTCTTCCTCTTGTTTTAAAACCATGATAGGGTTGAATGCTTGTGAAAAAAATATTTGTTGTAGTGCACAGGAGACTGGTATTAGTTCTGATGGTATAGTTAGTATTCGTAAGTTTGTGAACAATTATTGGCAAGTTTCACTGTACAGGTCTCGACACACTTAAGCCCCATAGGAGAAGTCCATAAGTAACAATGTAATGGAAGTTGTTGTAGTACAAATTTTTGGCAGATTCACAGTTTATATTAGTCATAATCATTATGAGGCAATGTAACGCTTTTTATAACTTCTTTTTGACCTCTGCCATATGACTGGTCCACATCATCTTTCTGGGAAGGTGTCGAGAAACACAACATTTTATGATGGTACATGTGCATTCTTGACTCTATACAAAGTCAGACATTTTGACATTTCTGCTTTCATTTTTAGGTGATTGTCTGTAAACCACTTTTTTGCTTCCTCCAGGTTTTTTTGTAGTGTTTTCCTTTAGAGTTGTCGTCAGACTTTTGTTTGTATTTACTATTGACAATCCGCAGAAAGGCATGTGAAGTTTCCGGTAACTTGCTAGGTCAATTATATAGACCAGAAATAGTATTGGCCTACAGATCCAGACTGTCTCCCCTGCCAGACTACTGTTTCAGAGCGGTCTCCGAGGTAGGACTTCAACAGATCGTGCCCACAACCCCGACCGCCATAGCTCCGTAGCAAGTTTAGTAGTATGCCATGGTTCACCGAGTCAAAAGCCTTATTTCCTGGTCTTCCGCTTTGATGGCAGCTTTTCGAGCATATTTTAAGGAACTGATAATGTAAGAACCACACAAGATGTATAGACAAAGTTTTTTTATTCTTTTGTGTTAATATTGATGTACAAAATTAACAATTTCAACATTATTGTGATTACCTCGGTGACGTGGGAAGATTACTTTGTGCGCGCTTTTGTGTAAACATTACAGTGTAACGGTAACCACAATTACACGGGTGCAGGTCTTTTTATACAAAAAAGTGCAACTTATTTTTAATTGTTATTTCTTTGGCTATCGTTCGATCTTTCAGTTTCTCAATATTCTGATTTTTAACAAAATGGTACCCAAAAAAAGTCCGCTTTCGCAGCTCTTTTCGTGATATAGATCGCTGTAAAAATGCGAAAACGAAAACTAGATAAGTGCTGAACATAAAAAACAAAGAATAATCTCGTAAAATCGTGGTTACCAGTTGGAAAAACACGACTTTTAGGAAATCGCGACCGAAATTACAAGAACTTTGGTAAAAATACCGCAACAGCCGAGATGATCACGCCACACAAATCACCGGCTACAACTACAGAACTAGTGCGAATTTTGCAAAACCTTTTCACAGGAACAATTCTGAGACCTTCTAGATTAGAACAAGGCAAAAAAGAAAAATTGATTTTTTAAAACCAAGCGGAAGACCCCCTTAAGTCACAAAGGGTTTTTGAGTGTACTGTTTTCTATCGAAACCCCCCCAAATTCCTGACTAGCACTTGAATTAGCTCTTCTGTTGTTGATTTGTTCGTCAGATACCCATGGCGATTTTCCAGGAAGACTAACTAACATTCTTCTGAAAAAGCTTAGTAATGTAGACATTAAATATTATCAGTAATATCGTTATGGGTCGGTAATTTCAGGAAACCAGGAACACAGCGGCCAGGAAACACACGTTCATCGATTGATTACATAAGTCTTCAGAAATGTTTCTCTTCAATTTTCTTTTACAATGTAACTGAGAGATTTTTTATTATTCTTGTTACCTCTACCGGGCTGTAAAGTAATGTATTCTATAATATAACATTATTTGTTTTGTTTTTATAATAATTGAATGTGGAAGTTTTGATTTCCAGAATATTCTTGACGCACAGTGGGTAATTTCAAACTTCTAAGTGGAAAAAATCCAGTTTTTTGTAAATCAACTTGAAATAGTCGTTAGATACATGAAAAAATGATGAAAAAAGATTACCAATGCCGGTCTGACTGAGAAATAATCTGGTTTGAACATTTTGTAACCTTATGAATATTATAATCTAATATTTGCAAATCCACGAAAATATCTATTACGGTGCGTCTAAAATTGCGCTAGGCAACCGAATATACTTCATGACTTTAAATCAGATTTACACCGGAATGTTCACGTGGTTTCATTCAAATTACAAGTAAGACTGAACTTGGGACCTTTGCTAATAATACAAAAAATACCCGGCTGATTTCTGTCGACTAAGTGCGGATATTTATAATTACACTGTGTTACAGTGAAAATATACTTTTCACGACACATAGTCTAAGTTGTTAAGCTGGTAGAACTGAACATAATGGCATATAAAAAATTTTCCAAACACCTCCAAAATCTTGATTTTGTTCAAAAAAACTGTTTTTGGGTACTTGCATGTGTATAAAAATGCAGAACTCCGTCATTTTCCATTCGATTTCCAAAATCAATAATGCAATTGAAAGAGAGAACACAGACCATTAGAAGGATGCTACTGTGCTACTGTACTGTTCGGTCAGTTTCAATAAAAAGTCGAAAAGTTATGGACGTTCAAATGCAGAAGTTTCCCATTATTTTCAGATTTTCTGAACTTTAACTACAGTTTGATGATCTGTTTCAATCCATAATGTTTTATTTCTATTTTTTTTATTGAAAGACCATTTAAATCTGCATTTAACACGAGTTTGTTTGTTAACATCGGTTGAAATTTGACTGAGTTATCGATGTTTAATTACCATCTTGACATTCAAACTAGGCAGGAATATACCTACAGCCCGACCGTAATAACCGTACTCGTAATTCACATTAACTAGACATTATTTTGTTTGTTTGTTACCCTGTTTTCTTGTATTTTAGTGTATCTAATATGTTATTAAGTACTATTTAACTTGTACCCAAATATCCCAAAATCATTAATCGACAATTTTAACCTATTACAATTTCGTATACTATTAGGACGATGTAGGTCTTTAGTAAATTTCATATATAATAAGAATCAAAGTGATCCATAAGCAGTAAGAAATCAGCTCTAGTACAAGCTTCAGTGCAAATATAAATTAAGTAAAATGTGTGACAATCGCCATAAGTTTTGTTACGTCTGCGGATTGTTTGTGGACAAACAGCATCGGCTACAATTAGTAAAAAATAAATCAGTGGTTGAGGCATACAACAAATTTTTTGACCGTGTTTACACCGCAAGTCGCTGGTATGAACCAGAATACGTGTGTGTAGTTTAGTTTGCTCGTCAAAATTGAAGTTACGGAAATCAAAAAATCTTGATAACGGAAGAACTGGAATGGCCCTTCGACTCCGATGATATGGCATCATCAAACTTATCATAAGGTGGAGGACTGCTATTTTTGTAAATCGGACGTTAGAGGCCATCATTTCAAAACGCGGAGATACGTCAAGTATGCTAATGTTTTGACTGTAACGAAACCATTAGGTCTTGATGATTGGGTTGAGCAACCTGCTGCCGAAGCTGAAGAATCTTATAAATCTGAGGATGAAGCTGATGAATGCTACACTTCTGACAATAAACATGCAGAGTTCCTGCCATCTGGATCGCATTCAATGGAACGACATGAAGTGTCAAATGGGGAATACCAAGATCTTGTACGTGATCTAGGATTGTCACGAAGAAAAACTGAAATGCTTGCATCTCGATTCAAGCAGTGGAATGTGGTAGACAATGACTTCAAGATTACGTTCAGCCGAAATGAAATGATCGACTATTATTTAGACAGTGTTTTAAAGCCGACAATGACAATAATAACCTTGTTTATTGTCCTGATGTGAAGGAATTGTTTGTCTTGTTTGGTCACGAATACGTACCAAACGAATGGAGACTTTTCATTGATGGCTCATGCAAAAGTAAGCATTTTTATTTATTCCTTTATTTGGATTTGTGAATGCATAAATGTATTTTCTTATAGGCTTGAAAGCTGTATTGCTGCATAACAAAAATGAGTTGCCATCAGTTCCATTGGCCTACGCAACTGGTATGAAGGAAACATACAACACAATAGAAAAAATACTTCGTTTTATCAATTACGCTACACATAAATGGAAAATTGTCAGCGATTTGAAAGTCTTGACAGTTTTGTTTGGAATGCAAGGCGGTTATACGAAGTATCCATGTTATATGTGTGAATGGGACAGTCGTGCACCAAATATGAGAAAATATGAACAAAGTGAGTGGCCATCGCGTAAATCGTTTCAAATTGGCAAAATAAAATTTTTAAACATTCCACTGGTGGGGCCCGAAAACATTATCTTACCGCCATTGCATTTGAAGCTTAGATACATGAAGCAATTTGTGAAACAATTGGAGGTCGACAGCTAAGCATTCCGTCATCTTAAAGTAACATTTCCTAGATTGAGTGAAGCTAAAATTAAAGAAGGCAGGTTACCTTACATTTCAAATCGTTGGTAGTAAGAATTTAGGTATTTTAACTGATCTATTTTCAGGAATATTTGTTGGGCCACAAATTCGGAAAATTATGCAGGACAACGATTTTGCAGCTAAACTGAATGATGTGGAAAGACGAGCCTGGAATAGTTTTATTTCATTGTGCAATAACTTTCTTGGAAATAATAAAAGTGCCGACTACGTAAATGTTGTACAAGAGTTTTTGAGTGCCTACGGTGAAATGGGCTGCAACATGTCTATCAAAATTCACTTTTTGCATTCTCATTTGAATTTCTTTCCGGACAGTCTTGGCCAACTCAGACGAACAAGGTGAACGATTTCATCAGGAAATGGAATCTATTGAAAAACGTTTTCAAGGAAAGGACAGCATCAACAGACTACTGCTGGTCACTTAAACGCGAAACAGATGATATTTTGTATAAACGACGGAGATCGAGTAAACATTTCTAATTTTTTATTTTATTTCTTGGTTTTTTCTATTTTTCATAAATCACGATAGTAACTCGTACTGTTTCAATAAACGAGTGAAAATTTTACTGTTGGTGCAATTTATTTTCAACCCAAATATACCTGGAAATGTAATGAACGTAAACTCTAATGTTAGTAACATATTGTGATAGTTTGGCAGGTAACAACAAAAAAGAAAAGAAAAAAAACAGTGGCATAATGTTAGAATATCATTGTAAATCTAAGTGCTAGTAATGTCTTATTAATGTGTATAAAGACTACGGATTTATTACAGTCTGGCTGTATATTTCTTCTCCGCAGTGTGATGTGTCTAGCCAGTCAATAAAATTTGATAATTCTGTTAAATTTCAACCGATTCTAATAAACAAACGCGTATTAGACGCAAATTTAAATGGGCTTTCAATAAAAAAATAGGAAAAAATATTTTGGATTCAAACAGGTCATCAAATTGTTGTTAAAGTTGAAAAGATCTGAAAATAATTCTGAAATCTGAATTTAAACGTCCATAACTTTTAGATTTGTTATTGGATCTAACCGAGCAGGACATCTTTATAATGGTCTATGCTTCCTATTTCATTCACATTTTGTATTTTTGAAATTGCATAGAAAATGGCGAAGTTATAAATTTTTATACACGTGCAAGTACCCAAAAACAGTTTTTTTGAAAAAATTCGAAATTTTGGCGGTGTTTGAAAAATTTCAGCTATGCCATTATGTTCAACTATACCAGCTCAACAACTTCTGCTATGTCTCGTGAAAAGTATATTCAGTTTTTTTTTGTAACACAGTGTTATCTGTGGATTTTAATTGATCGCAAGAAACGAACAGAATTGAACCGAATATTTTTTGTATAATTTTCAGTATAACGTATAATGTGTATTGAAACACCTGAAAATTTCAGTGTAAATTCGGATAACCAACCGTCCCAAATTGGGCAGTACAGTTCCAAATTTTGATAATTTTTACGGTCCTTGAAAGCGATCCGAATTTTGTCGCACTTTTCGAAATTTCTATTGTAATGTCCAGAATTTTAAGACAACACCCATCAAACTTTAATAATTTAGCATACTCTGCCGTTGTATGATTATGGTAGGTGGGACTAAATAGTTTATAATTTTACTTCGCTGGGTTATTTCCATCTGTGATACATATTTTAATATCGACGTCTTGAGTATCAAGCTACAATATTCTTCGGCAAAGTTTTGAAAACAGTTTTGAGTAATTGATTGATCACAATTCGCACAACACGTTTTCTTTTTAAATTTTGTGTTTACTAGAATATTTATTTTACTAGAAAATTTTCTTATGTGAGAATACACAGTGACGTTGGTATAATATGGCCCCCAAAAGGAATTATTCCATTTAATCCCTTCCATTTTTGGAGTGAAACTTTGTAAAGTATGTAAAATCGGTTTCTAGCATAACAAAGTAAGCAAACGTTCAGTTGCTAAGGTAAACGCCCATCGGTCGACCGAAAATATAAGCCTTGTTCGCGGTAACGGTTAGAAACTAGTTTATGTACTATTTTATATTGGGCCAAAAGCTTGTCTCGCTATGATTCTCCCACCCTCATCACACTGACACATCTGGTCCAATACAAAGTTGTGCCCAAACTAGTTTCCAACTGGTACCGCGAACAAAGCTATTGTCTACTGAGTCTACTCTATACATCAGCTACTAGTGCTTATGCTGCACGATCTGTTAGATGTCGAAGAAGAGTCAAGAAGGTTAGAAGGAAAAAATTGATAAATTAGTGTGGTCGAAATTGATTACCGAGGATCTAATCGAATTATATCTGAACCGACCAGTACCCTACTGTTCTTAAAGGTAAACGCCCATCAGCCGTCCAAAAAGATTGTCTATACATCATCTACTAGTGCTTATGCTATACTATCTGCTTATGAGTTATGGCGAGTATCCGCCATCGAGTAGCGATGACAATAGTTTATATAAAACATGTGGTAAATTTGCTTGTCATGAAAGAAATGTGACTCAATACTGTTCGCCAACATCTGTGTATATAGATTGTCTAACAAAGATTCAGTTTGGTAGTATGTAATATACAATACTTGGTCATTTTGTATGCAGCCACTATATTATTATATACCACATGCAAAATAATAATTAAAGAAGAAAACGAAATACCCTATTGTCTAGTTAAGTTGAATTAGTGAAATATGCAATAGCTTGGGAACATTAAACGTTGGAAAACCCCAAATTTTAAAATTTACCTTGGAATCTAAGGGACCACTAGTAATGGACAGCAACAATGTGGTCTTTAGCTCCACACACCACACAAACTATCTGGGAGTCACAGTTCATTTACAGATGAAATGGAAACACCATGTTGCCAATAAAATATCTTGGTTTGTTTATGCTCTTCGAACTTAACAAACATGGGGAACATCCAAGGAATCCATGCGTTAAGTTAAGTATGGAATAGCTTTTATGGGAGTTTTTCATCTACCCTATGAATGTCTTAGCTCCATTGTCTACGCAGTATACTTGGTCTAAGGTAGAAGTATTCCTGCGGTGATGTGTTTATAAGGCATGCAATACTGCCGGTGCCCTGCATAATTTCTTTTTTATATTAAAATTTGGTTTACTAGATTTTATGGAAAAGGTAAGACACTGTCAATTTATTTTCTCTCTTGAACACTTCGCTTTTACATTATGGCTCCGTTCTGAAAACATCGCAACTCCGAGAGGAAATATTTCGTTGCCATGTTGTTGCTTTTTTCTGGGAATGGTCAGCCTGGCCCCCACCAACGTCCATCCGTAGTCACCAGTTATAGGCGGTGTTTGATGCAGTTTAATGCTCCTGTCGTCTCCTGTCTACACCGGGCGACAGAGGTGCATACAAAATTGTATGTCCTACAATGGTTTTGTTTCTCCGTTTGAATAATATTAATAAATATTTTGACGTTATCAACTGACATGGATATCTACTGAGTTGAATAACAATACAATTTGGACTTGAGTGACAGTACAGACAATTAATTGTCAAACTTATAACGTTAATCGCCAATAATTGACAGTGATGACTTAAAATTTATAATTTGAATCAAATATTTGATATATTTGAGATATAACCATGGCAACCTTTAATGCCCGCGCGGGCGTCAAGAAACCTTAACGCCCTCGCGGGCGTTAAGACGCAGTTGTTGTCCCGTTATCTAAGATGTAAAATGTCACTTTATGATCGTGTAAGACATAATAGTATATTATTTGACGAGCACATAATTAAGGATATAAATCGCGAGCATGAAGTTTACACGCGAGCCGTAGGCGAGCGTGTAAACTCGCCTACGGCTCGCGTGTAATCATGCGAGCAATTGATATCCGTTATGTGCAAGTCAAATACGACGTTTTATCTACGACTTATAAATTCCATTTTATGCAAAATATTTTAAATGTATTTGTCAATGATGGCGAGGCGAACTGTCAAATTACTGTCATCCACGTAGGTTTTGACAGAATTTGCCTCTAGCGTTTTATAATGATGACAGTTCGTTCAAATAATGAGGTCATTATTTGAACGAACTGTCATTATTATACAACGCTAGTGTCATTATAATGATGGGGATTATATAGTCATAGATACGTATGCAATGAACTTAATATATGTGAGTCGTAGATAAATTTATTTCTGGCAATTACGCTTTATTATCGAAATTATAATATTTAATTAATATTGTACTTAAATCAAAATTTATTTTTGTATCATGACTTGGGCTAGATGTTCTATATTTGTAAAAAGCCAAAGATGTAGAAGCAAAATTAATTTTAATCTTTCCCAAAAATTATTGGTCATCCAGCCCAGCTCGTTATTTATCTAAGAAGTTACACTGATGACAATTTCATAAACTTGGAACAATAAATAACCATTTTTGTTGTAAGAAAAATCATTCTGTCGAATAAGCTTTAGCTGGACGATATTCAGCTTTTTACTTTATCATACATAGTATGATATAGTAATGTAGTCGTGCCGAACAAATAAAATGTTTTTAGCTGAAATAGGTCTTTTTGGGTCCCTTGATCATTTTTGACAAAGGTACAAAAAATGTCTATGTTTGTGTCATTATGTGTGTACCAGATTTTTGTGGCGACGATTCCGGAGAAACTACTAAAGGTATCGGGACGAAACTTCATATTTAGAAGTTTCATGGCCAAACTTAGATCTGAAAATGTTTTGGTTCAAAAGGGTCCAAACGTTTCCGCTAAGCATTTTCAAGGTTTTTGCAAATAAGCCGCTATTTTTGTAATTTCGTCAAAATAGTTAAATAATAAATTAAAGTTGAGGAAATTCTGAATAATTTATGTCTACGATACTTAGCCTTAAGCCTAATCAACGAAGGAGATGGCGACGGCGGTGGCGGTAGCTGCCGCCACCGTAAAACATTTTATTTCATTTATCGTCGTTTGGTGTTAAAAACTTACCCGCCAAGCTGTTCACTCACTGGCGGGTAAATCGTAAAGATATCAGATTTGTAAATACAATTTCGAATAAGCGCCCATGGCGCAAGGCACCGTTTTTCATAGCATTTGAAATTATGTTAATTCATAATGTGTATTTTCTTTAATTAATATATTTATGTTAGTGGTTAATGAAATCTCATGCAGCTGAACAATTAATTTTGTACATAGTATGATAAAGTCATGTGCCTTGCCACATTAGTTTTTTATTTCGTATGGGCCCCATACTGAATTTTTACAGATTTAAATAGAATATTCCAAATGCTTTACAACCATAACACGTATATGAAATTATTACAATAATATACGATCCCAGGTAGATTACCTGACTTAACTTGATCTTTTTTACTATGGGGTTAGATAAAAGTTAGCATCTATGCAATGAACTGTGAGACTGCACAGGAGCTTCATGCAGCCGTAGAGAAGACTATTAAGTACTTACCACTTCTGTTATTGCTTGTCTAGAACAATTATGGTCAACTGAGGTTGATATAAGATATTTTCAAATTTAAGTAGAATATTTAGAATGCATCATAACCGCATGTATAACATGGTTGCGATAAAGTTTTCACCAAATGTTAAATGAATACGTTAAAATTAACGGATTAATATTTCCACTTATTTGCCATATTATGAAACAAAAATAGCATTGCTATTTTGGCCTTCAAACGGCACTGCTTTAGTTATTATGACGATAAATACAAATTAAAAACTCCCCAAACAAAGTAATTACTTAAGAAAGAAAAATACATCTAAACTGTACCATTAATATTAATAAAAACAATTAGAACCCTCTATATTTATCCTTGCTTTAATAAAATTTACTTATATATTATATTCATATTCATATTCAGCTCTAAATCTAAGACAAATAAGGAGTTTCAGATAAAACATAAACAAAACTTTAAACTTTAAATTAAAATACAGTGGACGGCACTAACGTGGACACAAATGGGAAAAATTTCTATTACCAATTTTTCCGAAATTTTATTTTAGTAAAAACTTTAGGTATTGCCTTAAACCTAAAATGCAAACCGCAAGATATAATTATCTGCTTGGGTGTACCGGGTGTTTCAAAATTAAGAATATGACTAAAGAGTAAAGTACCGATAATTTTAAAGATACCGAAATTTTTATTTAAAAACGGTATTTAGAACATTAGAAGGTATCAAATACGAAATTAAAAACACTTTCTAACACACAAAAGATAACACATTCTAACATTTTGTTTTAATGAATTAAGAATTGCGCAAGATACTAAAAGTAATAAAAAACATCACAATACAATATTTTATTCAATGTGGCCTCCTCCATTTTCAATGCATAATATTGTAAGTTTATTTATCTCTTTAGGCACATTTCTGAGCATTTGAGGACTTATGTCTTGGATGCAATTTTTGATTACAATTGTGAGATGTTGAACGTCGCTTAAGGGCCGTTGTGCGTACACATGTTGCTTTAAAGTACTCCAAAGAAAAACAATCATTTGGGGTAAGGTCGGGCGACCTCGCTGGCCATGGGTTATTCGAATGTCTTCCTATCCATCGGTTTGGAAAACTTTTTTAACCACAATCTCACTAATACTGTTGAGTGAACTTACTGAAAAAGCATATTTCACCAACGATCTAAAGGCAGATTGTTCAAATATTCGGATAAGAATGTTTGCAACATTTCCAAATTTGGGAGTTTAAAGTTTTGCGAAAAAATACAGGGCCGATAATATGTTCGTTCAATATTCCACGCCAGACATTAATACTACCGTTGGAAGGGAAGGTTGCCTCGTCAGAGTAAAGAATGTTTTTTGAGAAATGTGCATCTTCTTCTACGTTGCCTTGAAACGAAAAAGGAAATTCCAACAGTGCATTTAGGTCTCTATCTTGCAATGTATGAACAAAACGGTGTTTGTATGCTTTAAATTTCTTTTTTTTAAGTTCTTCCTAAGCGAACGTTCTGACTTTTCTGTTGTTTCTTGTCTATGATATAGAGACATTCTTGGGGCTTCCACGACGGATAAAAGAACATTCAGGGAATTTTCTTCATTTGCTCTTCTTCTGCGCGATACTTTTTTCATTTTGTCAATAGACCCAGTTCGCTTAAATCTTTTAACGACTTTCGCTACTGTTGTATAATTTAATTGTTTCCTTGGGTACCTTCCATTAAAAATGACAGCAGTTCAGTACCATCACCAGTTCTCGAATTCTGCACCCTTTAGAAATGTAAACATATTATTGAGGTGACTTAATTTGCAACTAGCGCAACTATTGTTGGTTATGTCAAACTAACAATTGTGGTCTCGTTGACGTTGATAGGAAACACTAGTCAAGTAATATATTCGATACTTTTTGACGTGTCAAAATTACTGTATTCACGTCGCAGTCTGTTTAACATACATTTAAAAACGCATCCAAAACATCAACGCTTGAAATGATCCAAAATGTGCATACGGAGATAAAAAGATTTTGATATTATGCATTGAAAGTTAAAGAGACAACATGGAGTAAAATGTTAGATTGTGTTGTAAATGCTTTGATAATAAATTCTCGTTTGTAATAGTATTAGTATCTTTGTTTTTGCGTTTTCTCTTGGTCAGTTCGTTTGAAATATTTTAAATGTTAAACTCTGTTGTTACTTTAGGTATTGTTTTTATTTATTTAATTTATAAAATTGATAAAAATGTAAGCTCGTGATTAAAATCTTACGAAAGTATTTCTAATTTCGTATTTGATACTTTATAATGTTTTTAATCACCTTTTTCAAATAAAATTTTTGCGTATCGTTAAAAATAAATGTACTTTACTCTTTAATAATTTTCTTAATTTTGTAACTCCCGGTATACGCAAGCAGATAATTATATCTTGATGTTTGCATTTTAGGTTTAAGACCATACAGGAACTTTTTAATGAAGTACAATTTTCTGAAAAATTGATAATAAAAAATTTTCACATTTGTGTCCAAGTGAGTGCCGGAGACTAGAACAAAAAAAAAACAAAATTATTCATTAAAAAAAACAATAAAGCTTACTGTCAAATATGTAGGAGAACTATAGACAATAAACAAGGAGCAGGAGAACAAACTGAATTTTCTTATTATAACTATAATTACAGAAGGCAAATTAAAGTTTGAATTGTACAGGAAACCAATTTTAGCTTCAAACATCATTCCGTTTGCATCCAGCCACGACAGCTTTCCGCCATTCAATTATAACATTTGCGGAGCTATAACCCTACAACAAACGGGTGTAAATCAAAGAAATTTTCAATTTAGGCTTGGAAAAAGCAACAGCTTTCCCGAAAATTAGATAAAGACACTGGTGGACAATCGTGGTTTGAATTGGTTTAATTATATAAATCGTACTGTTTTATGTTCAGTTGTTCTGGGTATACTTCTTGGTTTATTGAATAAATGCTTTCTGTATTTATTTATTTATTTATAATTAAATCGTCTAAAAATGGTCTTTACACCAACCAACGTGATATTATTAGGCAAGAAATACACATTAAAATATTATTTATTATTTTATTTATTAGATACTTATTATTCACAAAATAATATTACAATGCCAGCCATTCTATCTTTCGTATTAGTCAGTAACTGGCGACCAGTTCATTACATATACAGCTGCCAACCACAAAATAATATATGTACTAAATACGTAAAACAATATATTGTATAGATATACATACTTTTCCTCATAAAACTATATAACAAAACCTAACAAAACATAATTACAATAGTAATAAAATAAGATGCGGTTTTATTGTTACTGTACATTGACGCTAAAATCCAAGGCAATAAACTTGAATATATCTCGGTATAAATAAAATGACCTATTCCTATTTAGTTACTTTTATTTAATTTTCTTTTCTGCTTGATGACTGTTGAAGAGTGATCCTTGGCCACAGCCCATATCCATCCCCCCAAAGAAGGCCTTGGAACCCTAAACATTAGAAAATATGTTTGAAGTTGTCCATGTTGAATGGTGCAGTTTACTTAACAGTGTAATAAGAACATGTTTATCCATTGCAAAGTAGTTTACTTTGGAAAGATTAAAGGGATTTTTATTACACTTTTAATTAAAAAATATGTGTTATCTGTTTTGAATAGAAGAAAAACAAATCTTACCCGTTCCATGTATGCTTTTATGTAGAAGTTTCCAAAGAGGACTATGAATGACATCATGTAGATTATGAGAGTGTAGTGCATCCACAAGGGAAATTCGCATCCAGTTCTAATTCCATTCATTCCTAACAGTAATGCACAAGTGAACTGAATCTGAAACAATATTCAAAATTTCAATCTAGCATGCAGCATGCTTCTAAACTCATCCATCTGCCATGTTAGTCAAAGTCAGAACAAAAGCAACGGAATTTATCTTGTTATCATGGTAAAATTTTATGATTGCTTTGCTTATGTTGCTTCTTTGTGTTTTGTCCATGTTTAGATGGCAAAAGATTTTAACCTGAACATAAGCCAGTTAAGCAGTTGAAAAACAGATCTTTTTTCTGAGAAATTGGTACATTCTACCCATTGAGCAAAAATGCACGACTTCGCCTGATTGAGACAAAGAAAGAGAAAGGAAAGACTGAGAGGGTTCTTAAGTGACGGAACGAGACATGACCGAATGGACAGGATATCAAACGAAAGAAAAGGGAAATTATAAGTCACATGCACAATAATAGTGCATTTAATTATTGGTTTATTGTCTTATTGTATGTTGGTAATTACAACTCTAATAGTTAGTTAAACATCAAACCAATCATTAGTTGTCATTGATTAATCAATTTGTAAATTAATTATAATTTATTTTACTTTACACGTAAGATTAACAATGTATTTGAGTGCCGGGTGATCCATTCCGCGTTCAAAGTATTCGAAAACATGATTGAACATCATATTTTATAAAGCAAAGCAAAACAAAGGGTCGCGATTCATGTTGGGTCGTTTGGCATCTGTTGCTTTTGATATAGTTTGTCCTGTTGTTTGTCGTGTAAGGAGACCTGTAATCAGTCTTAGGTTCGTTTTTATTTGGCCTTGGAGGCAGTGAAGGTTATGGTAACCTTTGCTCGTCTCATGCCAGTTGATACATCCCAGTAAGCTCGTTTAGCATTATCTTTCCAGTTTTGTACCATTTTCCTTATGTGGCTTTTTGTGGCCGCAACAGGGTTCAGATCCGTAAACGGGAATCCTGGAGCCTTCTCTTGCTAGGATGCCGGCTTTTTTGTTTCCTTCGATCCCTGAATATCCTCGTACCTACAACAGTAAGATGTTGTCCTCTCTTGCTAGTTTTCAAGTGATAGTTAGCAGTCCCAGTCCGAGACAGTCCTGTATTTGTAGAAATTCCAGTGCAGCGCTTTCAATGCCGCCTTGATGTCTCAGCATATGTAGATATTTGGCAAATGTTTGTAGTATGGCCCATGGCTTTGTATAGAGAGAAACTCGGTCAACTAATGCCAACTCCTCGGTCTTTGATCTATATTGCAACCACAGCGATTAGGAGTCTTTGTCTGGCCTCTGAGCCTCTGAGTGGCATTTTCGAGGTCATTAATTATCACTACTACTGCTCGATCAAAGTCGTAGATAAGTGCCATCATATCCTACAGCATTTCATGGTAGCAATGCTTAGGAGACCATATGCCTGGCTGGCCTTAAGGTTCTCTGCCTGGATTATTCTTATGGTGTCGAGGGGGGACTCTCTTTTCACATGCAAATGTAGAAGTGTGAGGGATAGCATTGCTTTCATGGCGCCAGTTAGGCATGTTCTCATTGCACCTGTATTGCCCAAGCATATGAGCCGTTGTAGCTTTATCAGTTTTGTGTGCCTTTGCAGATGTCTTGTTCCACCAGGCAATCAAACCATTTATGATGACTGTTCATCTCAGGTGGAAGAGTCTCGTAACAGCCACAGTTTTATTGCGAAAAAAACAACAAAAATTGTTTAAGTATGTTCAAACACCTACACTAGTACAATATGGCAGTTTTAGAAAAATCCCATAAGAACAAGGTATTTCTATAAAATCCTATTTCTTTGGAAGAACATATATCGAAAAAGTCTTCTTGAGACTTTATCATAAAATCGGAGCATCAGGACTCGAACGGTGGCACCCGGTATACAATGTGCCGTGCTACTCTTACATGTTGGTGACGTTTTTCAGCCGTATTAAGTAAGAATAGTATAGACTTTCACTCGCGCTAGACAATAAGAAGTAATATAATATTGCCAAGAAACACTTTTGCAAAATGAAGAAAATCGTTTATGACATTATCTTCCTCCCTAATGATTTGACTACAACAATAAAAATGGTAGAGCTGTTAAATTTTTCCTCAATAGGTTCTCTTCATCTTCTACGTTCGAATAGCCGATTTTACGTTATAGGACTAAAAATCGTCAAGTGCCAACGAAGACATTATACATATCAAAAACAATAAACATATAACCAGATAGTAGTTACGAAATGGTCCACCCTATCCATAATTTGATGTAGAGAAATAAACCGTCTGGTGATATGGAATTGTGTTTCTTTATTGTGAAACTATTGCATGACAGCAATAATAAACTATTGCAAGTCATGCAATAGTTTCACAATAAAGAAACACAATTCCAAATCACCAGACGTTTTATTTCTATATAACCAGAAGTGGGCGGTTGGGTTTTATATAAATAACTGCCTTGGTTTCCAAAACTAGTAACCTTTACTAGCGTAGATTTTAGAACATAATTACAAGAATTTTGAAACATTTCCGAAAAACCACAAGGCACATCTGTCAACAACTTGTTGGAAGGGATCATCCAACACATAAATACGATGTTACTCTTACGTGCTTTAGACATGGTTTCAATCGTACATATAACTTGAAAACGCCAACTTGTGTGATTAAACGATGTATAGACATTCCAGCCAAAGGTGTCTGTAAAAGTAATACTTAAGATATTTCTTAACCTTATAAAGGACATATCTTGGAAATGGAAAGTTTTAACTGCATGCCATTGTTTTTCTTATTAAATATGATGATCATTCCTGTTTTCAAAAACTTGGAACGCGGAAAGGATCACCAAGCATATAAATTTGTTATTACTACGTACTTTTGACATTGTTTCAAACGATGGACTTGAAACCCCATCTCGTACAATTGTTTAATCAAACAATATACAGTGTGTCTAGGAAAATCCGCATAATATGAAAAATATTTTTATTATCCATTTCTCAGAAAATTTTATTCTTTATAAAAGTTGACGGCTTGTATGAAACCAATACGGTAACAGTCAAATATGTAAATTTTGGTACCATATACCAAGCGATTCAGAATATATGCATTTGTGATAAGAGTAAAGTATCCTTATTTTCATTATTATCGATAAACTTTATTTGCCATGTTGTTTAGCAGTAAAAACTATATTCACATATGAAATCACAGCCACCTATCTTGAAATTGTTCTTTTTGTGTTTTTTTCTAATGCGAACTTTTATCACTAATATTAGTCAATGCCAGTGATACTAAAATATTAGTTTTAATCTATTTTTTAGAAGTTTGAATACATTTTTGATTATTTTGGTATGATAACTAATGTCTATTTCGAACTAGCGCAAAATTACTAATTTTCTTGATGCAAAGTTGATATTTCTTAATATTACTTTTAATTCAATTAATATTAATGACTTTGGATATGTATATAATAGTAGTTATCCATCTACAAAAAAAGCGATTATCTCGATGTTGCTGAATTTCCAACACCCGGACAACCAAATTGCCCATTCAACCATTTCTTGGATAATCAGAAAATTCAAGCAGTCTGGGTCTGTTGAAAATCTCTTTAAGAAACGCAACAATAAATATATTGCCGAAAATAAGAAAGCAAGTTTACCAGTGTTGCAACCGGTAATCGAGCATACAACGACTTCGGTTGGACAAATTCCTTCTCGCACCCAATGCAGTAAGTCAACAGCACATAACTTACTAAAACTAAACAAGTATCACCTTTAAAAAACATACGAAATTTATAAGTACACTAAAGAAAAGAGACTATGGCATCAGTACCATACCTATGACATTAGATCTGATGCCATAGGTATAACCTCGCCATCTGGTTTGAGGGTGAAATGGAAGAGGACAGATTTTTTTTGTTAATATTCTATGGATAGACGATGCAACATTTACGTCAAATAGTACTGTTTTTTCACAAAATAGCCGTTGGTGGACACAAGAAAACCCGAATTTTACGGTAAAATGCCGATATTAGTACCGTTTTAAGACCAATGTACTGTGCGGTATGTTGAACAATCAAATCCTGGGCCTTTTTTTATTAAAACTTCAATGTAGATTAATATTTTAAGTTGTTGAGCAGCGTGTTAACACCTTTTTTAGGCACCGTCAAGAACTTTTTAAACCAGAAATTAGGTTAGAAATTTTAAATTTGACTTCTAAACAACATCTTCAAGTAAAGTTTATCGCAAATAATGACGTCATACCAGATACCATAGTCTCTTGCCTTTAGTTTAGTGGTTATTTTGGTTTATAAAGGTGATATTTGTTCAGTTTTTGTATGTTTGTGCTGTTGATTTACTGCGTTCGGTGTGAGAAGCAATTTGTCAAGCCGAAGTCGTTCTATGCTCGATTACCGCTTGCACTACTGGTAAACTTGCTTCCTTATTTTCGGTTACATATTTTTAGTGATGTTTCTTAAAGAGATTATAAACAGCCAAGTCTGCTTGAATTTTCTGATTAAGCTAGAAATGGTTGAAACATCGCCTAACCGCTTGCTGTAGATGGATAACTTAACTACTATTATAAACATATCCAAAATCATTAATATTAATTGAATTAAAGGTAAGTCACGCTCGTGTATTAATTATTGTATGAACTATTATTATCTACAGGGTGAAATACCAACTTTACATCAAGAAAACGAGTAATTTTGCGTTAGGTCTAAATAAACATTAGTTATTATACAAAAATAATAAAAAATGTAAAAAAGTTATCCAAACTTATAAAAAATAGATTAAAACGAACCTTTTAGTATCACTGGCATTGACTAATATTTGTTATAAAAGTAAGAATTAAAAAAATAAATAAAAAATTATAAATTTGTAGGTAGGTGGCTGTGATTTCAGATTTGAATATAATTTTTACTTCTAAACAACAACTCCAAATAAAGTTTATCGATAATAATGAAAATAAAGGTACTTTACTCTTATCACAAATTCATATATTCTGCATCGCTGGGTATATGGTACCGAAATTTACAAATTTGACTATTGCCGAATAGGTTTCATACCACCCGCCAACTTTAATAAAGAATAAAATTTTCTGAGAAATGGATAATAAAAAAAATCCATATGATGCGGTCTTTCCTGGACATACGAATAGACATTTATTCTACAAATTTAAAACATTTCGAATTTTCCAAGTGAATAGCTTTGTCTATGTTCACTGGGCTAGTAGCTACGGACACCGCACCGACACCATTTGACCCAAATCCACAATCAAAAAACGAACGCACCCTAATGAACCAAATGTTGCACCGTGATGACATTGTTTATGATTTAAGTTGAAATAGGTAGGTACCTTTTTTCAATCCTAAAATTGTCAAATAAAACGTGTAGTAAAAAACTGAACCTAAACATCCTAGGCGATGGACGACAGTTCACAAATGGAGTGGTATACCAAGTGCTCAGGATTGCCAATCTATTAAATTTGCTTTAATCATAGACATGTATATATAAATAATGATTAAATAATCTTTTTTTCAGTTAATAACTCCAAGCGCAAACTGATCCAATTATACACGTATGAATCCCCAATTAATCTATATACATAAATTACCGGTTGCAATAAATTGGCGCTAGAAATTCATCCGCATCGTCCAAATGGTACCGGTTGTGCCACTACCACGGTGAAATCGATACATTTCCGACATTTATCTAAGTGTTCCCACCATAACCATGAGCTTCACCAATTATGAGCAATTACCAAGGACTTGATCAACCCAAGTATACATTCCGTCGTTTCTTTTCAACTAAATTGCATATCTCCTGCACGTTTCCATTTCCCGTAGACTGAAATCGAATAACCTACTTTGTCCAAGAGAAATGCTGCATGATAAAAAATTGGCTGGGTCAGAGGCGCAATGAAAGTCAGGTACCGTTTGAGACGAAAGTGAAAGCACTCGGCTGGTTTTATTGCCGGTAATGAAAATATAGACGATGATTCAATGTTATAACTTTCTTATTGGCAAGTTATCGCTAACAAAATCTATAGGCGGAAGAATTTTCAATGAGGAAGCAATGCAAATACATATCTGTGTATCCTTAATATAAAGGAAGACATGTTAAAAGCACAGTGGGCGAGAAATTGCCATAGGGTATAACAGTGTAACAAACCTACAAACCTAGAAATTTGGTCACTAGTGGAAATAATTTGTTTTATCAACTTTTCAGAAATTTGTTTTTTTCGTACAAGTTTCTGGGTGGTATTAAACCTAAAATGCGAATATTGGAATGAAATTATCTACTTGCTTGTTCCGGGTGATACAAAAACAAAAACTTTTTTTAAACCTATGCAAAACTGTTATTTGAAACATGTTTTTAGCAATGGACGTTCCATGTTGCCACATGGAACGTCGAAGATAACTAAAATGTCATATATAATGCCTTCCAATCTTTTAAAATACGTTTTCAAATAAATTTTTGCATAGCTTTGAAGATGGAGGTAAGCTACTCATATGTCACTTTAATTTTTTTACAACACGCGGTATATGGTACGGGGATGGTGATTATAATTTCGTATATAATGACTCCTAATATTTCTAAATACGTTTTCAAATAACATATTTGCGTAGCATTGTACATAAAGGAACTTTACTGCTAAGAGTTATTCATAGCTTTGGAAACACCCGGTACATTCAAGCAGATAATAACATTTGCATTTTAGGTTTAAGACAATCCAGAAGTTTTTATGGAGAACAAAATTTCTGAAAAGGTTGCTGTCCATGTTGTTAGTTATGTTATTGCATATGCCTGTAAAATTAAAAAGTAAAACATTTTTTTTAATTTTCAATGTTTTTAATTAGCCTGAAGCTTTGAATTTGTACTATCATAGACCAGTCAAAATAGACGAAAAACCGGAAAATTCCGAAAAAAATCCAAGCCATCTGGATTTTTGTATACACATTTGGTAATAACGTGTAAAAAGTTTCATCGTGTCCGCATTGCGAATTATTCAGGATCCAAGATGACCGACTTGAGTTTTTTAACATTATCTTGCATTATATGGATTTGACAGCAATGTTCTACTAAAAATGACTACTAAAATGACTATACAAAGTTCTACTACGAGTTGGTGTTTTCAAGTTATAGTTCTAGAAAAACGTCAAAGCCACGTTAGAGAAACAACTTGTTCATGTGCTGGGTATACGTTTCCGCTACCCAAGTAATTGAAAACATGACAAAGCATCATATTTTGTAATAAGAAAGGCAATCGCACGCAGTTAAATGTTGACATGACCATCACAACAATAAGAAGTGTGTTATGTATAACTCACCTTGCTTTTTGCGGATTTTGAACACAACTTCTGTAACTAGGTGTATAAGTATACGCTAGTAAAGTATTCTAGTTTTGAAAAACAATCCCATAAAAAACATTCGAGGTATTTATTCAAAAGGAGGGTGTTGGGGACGGCATTATTGGACCGGATTTCTCCCTATCCAAAACTATGCGCCATTCTCCAACCATCTTCCAGGCGGAAGTACACGCAATTGACTTTTGTGCCCAGGAATGTCCCCATAGGAACTTAGAAAGGGCAAACATCTACATATGCTCAGACAGTCAGGCGACATTGAAAGCTCTGCAATCAAAAGCCCACAAATCCAAAACTGTCTGGGACTGCAAAATTTCCCTGGATAAACTAGCAAAAGAGAACAAGGTTTTACTGATGTGGGTTCTAGGACATTCAGGGATCGAAGGCAATGAACAAGTCGACATCCTAGCCAGAGAAGGTTCTAAGACTCCCTTTTACGGACCTGAACCCTGTTGCGGTATCACAAAGAGCCACATCAGGAAGATGGTGCCAAACTGGGAAGATAAAGCTAAACGAGCTTACTGGGAAACATCACATGACATGAGGCTAGCTAAGGCTACCATAACCTTCTCCACCTCCAAGGCCAGACAGTATCTCTAGTTATAAAAAAAAACAGATCTCGACTGATTACAGGTCTCCTTACAGGACATTGTCCACTGAGATATCACCTCACAAAGATTGGACGGACAAACACGCAGACCGTAGTTTCTGCGGGGGGTCCCCCGAGACAGCGATACACCTATATTGCGAATGTGCCGTTCTAATGCGCACAACACATAACCACTTGGGAGCCGCCATCATTCAACCAGCAGAGTTGACACGACACAACATACTCCTCGAACAATAACTGACTTCGTGAAAAGGCTCAATATCGAAGGACTGTAATGTATGAGGGAAATACAAAAGACCTTTTAGGTCAAAGTATATCGAAAGGCACAGATGCCAAACGACCCAACTCTATCATACAATACCATACATATTATACACGGAATCACTAGACTTGTCTTTAACAAGTACAGGTTTTTTTAAATAGTATTACGTCGGTTAAGAGTGTTAACCTGCTAATTCTTCAATGTCCTTTACATCTACAAATTCTGCTGTACCAGCCAGCAAAACAGCGCACTCCATATTATTCATCAAAACATTTAATTCTACGAGGCGTAAACCTGCTATCTCCAGCGTATGCATTTAAAAGCATAATAATAATAATCAACTGCTAGACAGTTTATATTTCCTCCAGTAAAGTTTGGTTTTATGGAGTTAGCAGCTAAACACTCTTAGCCGACGATTATATTATGATTAAAAAAACAATAAACATGTAGTGAAAAGTTGGCGGTTTTCGAGCTATATTCATCAGAAAAAAAAACGTGTTTTAAATAATTTATTTACTGCATTGTTATTTATGGAATTTTTCCAAAACTAGTATCCTTTGTTAGCGTATATTTGAATACATAGTTATGGGTGGCTCACTATTAGTAGAGCGCTGAAAACATAGTGTAATATCGCTATCTGATATTAGGAAATACTCGATGTAGTCTATCGCTCTTCGCGCTCTACTAGTAGTAACTCGACTCTACAAGAGTTTTGTTGCATTTCCACTAGAAAACGACGTTTCTTAACTTTCCGATAGACATATCTCAGAAATTGTCCAGCTTTAACCGATATCTCAAACTATTAACTGATAGAACTGGTCTTTAGTCATTCAAATTATGAAAATATTCTTGAGACCTAAACTCGGTTTACGGTTTCTCCTGACATAGAAAACTCCAGCCTTAATGTTTTAATTATGATCTGAACGTTATAACCATGGACGAAAAGACAGGTATAAAGCAAATTCTTCGTTTACCTTACTACTAGCTATTTACATATTTATTTATATGTGTCTTAACAAACAAAGCATGCAAGTGCATTTATCGATAAGATCAAAATTACTTACCATTTGCAAGATAGTAAGATACTTCTTCCACCATAAATATTGAGATATGTGCGGACCTAACGCCGATAGTCCATAGTATGAATACATTAAAACATGTATAGCTGAGTTTACCATTGCAGGCAGGAACGCTAGAAAGAAGCAAACAATTGTAACAAAACATAAAAAAAGCGATTAAAACTTACTTGATCCACTTGGCACCCACTTGATTCCGATCCACCACAAAGAGAACATTGTTGAATGGTGGTAAACATGCAAGAATGTCAACTGCTGGTCCTTCTTCCTCAGGATAAAGAAGAAAGTATCGCAGAATTCCAATAATTTCGAGAAGTAGTACCACCATACCGCATTGGTTATCTATTAGGTGATTAGAATTGTTAATAATCTATATAATATATAACAGCCGTCCAAAGGTAAAACGCCACAAACACCTTCCGTTTCATTGCTAAACCACCCTTTTTTTACATTTTAAGGACCCTAAATATGTTTAATATACTATAACACGCAAACTCGTCTCTACTAGGCAAGTGAAAAATATATCCATCATTGCTATTTTTGCAGATACTGCACTTTACCTTTGGACGGCAGTATAGTGGAGTTGGATTATTTATAAGTTTGGTATACTACTAATATTACATTATTAAAATCAGAAATATTCCGCCTGCGAGACTCATGTATCAATCTGTATACATTTCAAAGTTATTGTATATTATTTCTATTCATCAGGATAGTAAGTTACAGTCTTAATATTAGACCCATTATATTATTGCATAATATAACTACTAGAAAAGTTCATTGTGTCAGGGTATTCCCATGCAAAGTAAATAGTTTATAAGATATCTAATTCCTCGTAAAAATGACAATTGCTGGCCTTTCTTAAAAGCTTCTGAAAACTATTTTTTGCAGATATTGTCTTACAAGTTTATCACATTATAATCAAAAGAGACCACTGATGTTAACACGTAGTTTTTATTGCACTTTCAAGTGACTTTTTATAGAGTTCTTACATGCAACACTCTGTATATTAGTGCCTACTGCTTGTTTTTTGTGTATTTTGCAAATATTTGTTTTTCATATTTAATAAATATTTTAGGCTGAGAAAAATGATGAAAATATTCAAGTACTTTCATCTTTTACAAAATGGTTTAACAACCCCTAAATGACCGCTTTTTTGTATCTCCCTATATAAACAAAGTCTATTTTACATTTGATTGATATCACTGTATTATTTGAGACCACAATCGGAATGCTTCTGTTTTCCAATTAATCGTTTATGTGTTTCTAGTTTCTTCTTATAGTTTTGATATCATTAATAATAAAGCTTTTATTTCATTATTATGACTATTTGTAGATATTTTGAGAACAGTTTCTACTTATGCAACACAAAGAAATGTTCTTAGCACATTTTAAAGTTTATGGACTTATTTTCATCAATCCCTATCCCATCTTTGTTACATCTGGAAACGTCAATACATTGTTTGTAATATGGGATTCATCATACGACACCATTATTAGAGAGCAAATTGATAAATATTTGTGAGACATTATGCGACAATAAACGGAAAAAATAAGCAGGAAATATGAGAAGAAAACGTAAGAATATAAAAAATAGTCAAACGTTGTGTACTTTGCATTATAATTTTTTATTGTGTGAGTTTAAAGCACGGTCGCTACGCTCATTGTGCCCAAAACAACTCGTGTGCCAATACGACGTCTTATAAAACTTGTATAATAATATACTATTATGTTACAAGTGCCGAAAGTACGGAATAGCGCGACGAGCGGTAATGCAGCGTGACGCCGAAGGCGAAGCGTCGCATGTGAGCGAGTCGCGCTATGTAGTTTTCGGCAAGAGTGACATACAACGTTTTTTTTTGTGCTGGTTCTTCAGTAAATACGTATTTTTAAAAAAATCATAAATGGTTATATTTCTCTATAGAATATATAACGTTGGTACCACTTCGACGAAACGTCAAGTATAAAAACTAATCAAATTCTTCATTACACTCTAGGTGTCATATGCGTACCAACATACTAAAATAAAACTACACTCATCGCTATACTTTATTTACGATTTTCTCAATTTATCGTTTTGAGAATTTGATATAACAACGGGTTGATATTCCTTATCAACAAACAATCAAACTGGTGATTTTAGTTTATTTTAAATTTGTAGTTTGTACTTTGCCGCACTACAGCGGCAAAGTTCCATAGCGGCACTCCTACCTCGAGCGAAATCAGCTGTTTTCGAGTGTGACAGCACAAAAAAGTTTTTTAATAACATATGCTATGCTTTAACAGTAATTAATAACGGTAATCAATTAGCATTCATTGAAAATTCAAGAATTGATTAGCAACTTTATTTGCTGTTCTTATTGTAACTTCTTCATTAAGAAAGAAATGGAATCATTCTAATCAAAATGTCCACAAAATATCGGGCTACTATTTGTTTCTAGTTGATACATATGGGTGTATCAGGTACAATGAAAATGTCACAAAATATATATTTTTATGACACAAAATGTCATTAAAATTGAACTGATTCAAAAAATACTTAACTTTATAGTTGACATAAATTTTAGGTGGACCGATTTTAGTGTTATTATTTGAGTTTAGCCTACAAAATGTAACATAAACAACTGTAAATAAAATATCAAATTAAAGTATCATCTGTATTTCAACGGCATTTTTACGAACGGTGTCACAGTCCTCGTCGACCGCTAAAGGTGGGCTGAACAGCTCGACATGAAAAATTGTATGACTACTAAAATAAGCACATTTATGAAAAATAGGGGAAAATAATAAGTACTTAAAATAAAAATATTACAAAATTTTTTATAATTCGCTACTGGGGACCCTGAAGGATGTTAAACTGCTTGCAATAATACTTGTAAAATCAAAACGCTTAGAATACGCTGTCTAATCATTACAATCAGATGCTTGTACGTTCTTAACTAATAGTTGTACGAAAATAAAATACAGAACAATTTTCTCGATAAACTATAAAATATTTGGCGGAGTTTTCGAGTTTTTGTCGGAAAAGTCCGCATTTAAGGTGGGATACGAAATGATAGGCAATCAAATATACGTCATAAATTTTGAGGTCAGTATTTCGTAGTATTTCACCGAAATGATTAGGTATTTCCATTCAAATTATACGTCGAACAGAACTTGAAACCTTTGCCAATAATACAAAACGATTGTTGATGGCTATGAACGTAGTCTTCTTACGTTCAACAAAAAAAACGCCGATATTCACAGAATTCGTCGCCTATTGGCACCGTGCATGCCCCGTGGAAGGGAGACGAAAATCGGTTTAGGCGCCCGTAGCGGAGAAACGGAGAAATATCGGCCTACAGATGTGCAGTAATTTACGGCGCATTATGTTGTTGCCTAGCTGTTATATAACTCATAAGTATACAATTCTGTGGTTCACAGCAACATATCGTTCATCAATAACTTCGTAATGGGGGGACACTATAAATTTTGTATTGGCAAATGTACGAATAATAGGAGAAACAACAAGAAATGCAAATTTTATAGATTTCCAAGATTATTACACTCAAGTTGAGCTAAAAAAGAAATTTATTTTCAAATTACATTCACAATTCAGCAAGATTATAATCTTATTATTAAGTTTGAGTAAAAGGGTTTGTCTAGTTTAATTGCTTGTTTTATAAGAAAGTTACAATATAATCTAAATGTCCCAAAACATAAAGTACACTCATTTTGTGTTGTGCACGTGTTCTACATAATTACAATACAACGTTTATTAATCAAAAAACAATAACTTAACCTGAACTAATTGTACATGAAACATAACCTTACCTAATAGTTGTTTATAATTATATTTTATAATATATTGTAAATTAAATTAAGTTCAATGAAATTAAGTTAAAAGTTCTCTATTAACAGTTATTTTCCAAAAACAATATAATAATACAAGTTTGATTGGACCACTAACACTACAGATAACTGTAACATATAGTTGCGAACTGCTCCATTTACGCCTCGTGGACATAGTACTCGCCTACCTCGGGAGAGGCGCTATTTTTTGTATTATCGGCAAAGGTTTCAAGTTCTGTTCGACGTATAACTTGAATGGAAATACCTAATCATTTCGCTGAACAACTCAGAATAATATTATGAAGTATATTTGGTTGCCTACTCATTTCGAACCCCATCTTAATATCAAACTATGCGCCTTTGTTTATAATTGCATTTCTCCACTTTAAGTCAAAATGGCTCCAGTGACATAATGCGCTTCAACTATAAGCGATTTAATATTGTACATAGTTGTATAAATATATCAAACACAAAATTTAGTTATAATTAAATGTAATTTTGTTGGTTTCAATTGACTCGACTATAAATACAACTTACTTGCAGTTCATCGGGATGGTTTCTTTGCCTGCAAGGCTCGCAAACGTAACTATACCGAAGACGTGTTGAAGCAGTTAACAGCTGCAAGAAATAACTGGTTAAATTGATTGTAAGTGCAGATAGTAAGATATAAAATTACCTGTACTGCAATGTATGCGTTTAATACAGCCATGGCTAAGTTATACGGTATCAGCAGCCACGTCAATCTAAAAGGCTTCCTATCCTTCATTAATTTTGGTCCGATCCATACTATAAAGAGGTATATCATGGTGTAGATAAGTGTTGGTACTGGTGAATCCACCAAGGGCCATCCTCTAGTTCTCGAATCTGCTAGTATAAGTTATTAGTAGTTTGTTGAAAAACTTCTTAAATTGTTCGACCATACCTGATAAAGATAACGTCCACACATAATAATCGTACATGTGCTTCGCTATAGATTGTGTTTGATTGATGATGGTAGCCATCTTGTCCCTTCTCAGAGGTTATGCCCTTGCCTGCAGCACAAGAAAGTATACCCTTGTACTGTTAAGAACCTTCAGAGGTGACATAAGTAATGCACTGTTTAATAAAGGTTAATGCAAATTGAGTAATTTTGTCAAACAAGTGTCGGGTTTATTCACCGTTCCGGATGGAATTCGATGACAGTAGTGTATTTACTGTCGATTCAGCTATATTTTTGTATGCTCAAAGACTGTTGACTTCGCCATCTATACGATGACCGGTATATTGTGGTAATTAAAAGACATTAGTTTATTCTTATGTCTTCTACTTTTGAAATTTTTTATCTATTTTGACGATCAGTACATCCTCCGTACAATTTTACAATACTAACAAAATTAAAATGTTTTTTAATTTATACAGTGTGGCCAGGTAAGACCGCCTCATATGGAAATATTTTTTAATTATCCATTTTTCAGAAAATTTTATTCTTTTTAAAAGTGGCCGGCTTGTGTCAAACCATAACGGCAATAGTCAAACATGTAAATTTCGGTGGCATATACCGAGCGATTCAGAATATATGAATTTGTGATTAGAGTAAAGTACCTTTATTATAATTATTATTGATAAACATTATTTGGAAATGTTGTTTGGAAGTAAAAATTATATTTAAATGTAGTCACAGTCACCTACCTTGAAATTTTTGTTCTTTTGTTTTATTTTTTAAGTCTTGCTTGTATGACAAATATTAGTCAATGCCAGTGATACTAAAATGTTCGCTTTTATCTATTTTTTATTAATTTGAATACATTTTTTATATTTTTGATTATTTTGGTTTAATGTCTATTTTGAACTAGCGCAAAATTACTCATTTTCTTGATGCAAAGTTGATTTTCAAGCTGTAGATGCAGCGTGAAATATCAACATCAAGAAAATGAGTAATTTTGCGCTAGTCTAAATAAACATTAGTTATCATACCAAAATAATCATAAATGTATTCAAATTTCTAAAAAAATAGATTACAACGAACATTTTAGTGACACTGGTATTGACTAATATTAGTTATAAAAGTACGAATAAAGAAGGAAAAAATAGACATTATCGATAATAATAAAAATAAAGGTAGTTTACTCTTATCACAAATTCATATATTCTGAATCGCTTGGTAAGTCGTACCAAAATTTACATATTTGACTCTTGCCGGTTTGGTTTCATACAAGCCGCCAACTTTTATAAAAAATAACATTTTCTGAGAAATAAATAATAAAAAGGAAATTCCATATGATGCGGACTCTCCAGGACACACTGTATGTGACGTCTCAGACATTTTAAGTTTTTTGAAGTTTGAAAGAGTCTCTAACAGAAACTACTGAAAAGTATTCAAAATAATATGAATATATTTATGGAAAAGTGAAATCTTTCTACGATATCGATAATTAATTTAATAAAGAACTTAATTAACAATATTCGCCGTTAAATATTAAATTACTTGAAAACATCATTTATTATATAATATTAATTTATTTGGAATACGGAAATAGTTATTTTCCGTTTATCATTTATTTATGAGTCAGTTTAGTGAATAGGAAATCGATTATTAAACAGTTCTAGAAATGCACGATTTTTATTAATGCATGATTTGTTAGAGTCAATCAAACGATTTCATTATACCCAATGGAACATACGTAAAGTGAAACCATTGAATCAAAACATTCCGTTATCTAGAATAAAATCTATGTAAACGCCACCTGAAGAATCGAATATTAAACGGCGATTAAAGATCTCACACTCGCTAATCGATCGTCCGTTAAACAGTGTGGATCATTAATCGCTCTTTATAATATACTTGTCGGTTAAATAACAATTATTAATTGATAAAAAAATAAAACTTTCTATAGAATTATACCAACATATTATTGTTTTGTCATACAAGATTTGGCAATACAGTGAGACCGAGGCAGGTGCAAAAAAAGCAAAAAAAGATAAATTTCAAGATAGGTGGCTGTGACTTCATATTTGAATATAATTTTTACTTCTAAACAACATTTCCAAATAACGTTTATCGATAATAATGAAAATAAAGGTACTTTACTCTTATCACAAATTCATATATTCTGAATCACTTGGTGTATGGTATCGAAATTTACATATTTGATTGTTGCTATATTGGTGTCATACAAGTCGCTAACTTTTCAAAAGAATAAAATTTTCTGATAAATGTATAATCATTTTTTTCCATATGATGCGGATTTTTCTGGACTGTATTTCGTACGAATAGAATATTTATGCCTGAATACCAAGAATTTCTACTCCATATATTCTGAACGTAGTCTGACGTAGCTGTCATGGCAGGATTTGTTTAATTTGCGTTCCCTAATAGTTATTTAACCAACAAGTATATTCAAAAGAACGATTAATGATCGAGACTGTTTAACGCACGAAACGATCAGCGAGTGCGTTAATTGTAGAGATCATTAATATTCGAGTTGGTTGCAACATTTTTTCGTCGATCGTATTGTTCTGGTGGCGTCTACATAGCATTTTCTTCGCCGCTGCCTTTTGAGGTTATATGACTTTTATGTAATTTGACACTGACAGTTCTCTACTGCGGTTCTGGATAACGGATTGTTTTGATTGGATGGTTTCATTTAACGTATGTTCGATTCAATATAATGAACGCGTTTGATTGGCTATAACTAATCGTTCATTAATAGAAATCGTGCATTTATAGAGCTGTTTAATAAACGATTTTCTATTCACTAAACATACCCATAAATAAACGATCGACGGAAAAATATTATAAACTAAGAACGACCATCTGTGCCGGAGACTATAAAGTTTTATATGGCATTTGTAAAGAGAATGTGAGAATGTGAGAGTATGTACAATGAGAAAATTTTATAAAATTATATAAATTATATACTGTATACTGTAAAATGAACACACGTGTTTGATGTCTCTAAATAAAATACAAATTTAAGCAAGTTGTAGAGATGGTGGCTTGGAGTGTTTGATGCCTATAATTTCAGAAAAATTAGAAAAAAGCGAAGCTGGGAAATACCGTAAAGGCAAGTGACATATCCAACCAATAATTGTCAACCTAGCCGAGATAACCGGCTTCAAGCATTCCTTCCAAAACTAGTCCTAAATCCAAAAAATACTGTAGCGTGAGATATCACAAATTCCCAAATTCCGAGACCTTCGTGTTTTGTAAAAAATAGCCGTCTTGACCTTGAGTACTAACGTCCTAAGTGTAAATCCTTTATATAACCCCAACATTACCACAAGAAAAGCAATTAATTACCAATAGTAAATACTACGGGAAAGTACAAGCAAGATAACAAATACCAGAAATAAAGCTAAAGCTCGAGACCAGGATTCGTCGGACAGTGACGACGGATGTTCAAGGGCGGACATTATTAAGGAGCTGAAGGAGATACGAAAAACCTAAATTTTGTGCAATTGTGCAATTGAAGAAGAGAGTAAATGAAGAAACTAAACTAAGAAAGAACCTTTCGGTTGAAGAACTAGAGGAAGCACTGGAGAGGACCGAAAGGAACAAAATCAAAAACAGCATAATAATAAATGGCATTGAGAGGCAGGACAGAAGGGAAAAAACAAAAGAAATTGTTGTGAAAATAACAAAAGCCATGAAACTCAACATCAATGAATAAGAAATTATCACTCAAAGAATGGGTGGAAACAAAAATATAGCCCCATAATCGTAGAACTGAAGGAAAAGGAACTACAAACCGAAATAATGGTAGGTACCTAGGAAAACCATAGGTGGAATAACTACAACAGATTGCTCACTAAAGGGGTAAAAGTCAACGATATACAATAACGAACAATTAACTCGTAGAAACAATGCTCTCTTCTACAAAGCGAGAGAAATAAAAAAGGAAAGAAGATACGAATTCCTATGGACAAGAGAAAATAAAATATACATTAAAAAGCAGAGAACAGCCAGCAGGATAAGAATTCGAAATGAATACCACGAAAAACTACAGTAAACGCACGAAACGAACATAAAACATCAACAACCCAAAATGAACTCTACATACCTCCATAATATAAGAAGCTTAAAAAATAAACACCATGAAATTGAAATGACACCTATACTGGAGCAACAACCCAGCTATGATTATGATAACAGAAACCTGGCTAACAACGGAAAACGAACATCTTTATAATATCGCCGGATAGAATTCGGAATATTATTCCAGGCAAGACAACAGGAGGGGCGGAGGGGGGAAGATTTATTGTATACAGTGAACAGAAAGTACAAACAAAAAATATCGAAATCCTATCAATTTATACGGATAGAGAAAAACCAACTGCGACTGTCTTTTACAAGCCCCCACAGGTATCGTTTGAAGATCTCAAACATGCTCTCCAAAGCAACCTCCTTGACAGAAAAAGCCAACACATAGTGTTGGGAGATTTCAATGCTAATATACTGGAATACAACAACACTGTAAGAAAATATAAATCCATCATTAAAGAGCAAGGATACGCACTGCTAAATAAAATAGGAAAAAAGCACTACACCCGAGCAAAGCCAACCGGAAATAATACACACTGGATCCCATAATAATAACTGTAAAAAACAAGATAGGAAAAATAAAAATACTACCGACCAACACGTCAGATGATTACCCAATATTGACGGAAATTACTACACTCAGCCCATTAAAATACAGCTACTTCTACAAAAGATATGCATAAGCACAATGAAAATAAACGAAGAAATAACATCAGTGATTGTAATGGAAATTAGCAGCTTCGAAGAGCTATCAAAGGAAATGGAAAATATAATCAACAAACAACAAACACAACAAAGACTCAAGCGCAGAGCACCATGTAGCTGGATAACACTCGATATTATAAAGAACACAGGAATAAGGCACACAAGGCATATAGAAAAAGCCAACGAAGTACTAAAAGGCAGATACAATGCACTGAAGAAATAAACCGTGTCAATGATAAATCTAGCAAAAGCTGACTACAACAAGAAAAGACTCCAGGCACTAAAATTTGATAGTAGAAAGGCGTGGGAAGTAGTCAACAGTTTGATTGGCAACAACGGAACCAAAAGTAGGACAATAAGGGAGATACAACAGGAAAATGGCATAACAACAACAAGTGAAAAAGAAATAGTGAATGCAATAAATAAATACTTCGCAAAATTGGGGGAAAGACTGGCAGAGCAGTTTAAACTAAAGCAACGAAACACCAACCAGCGGAGCCAGACAATCAAAGACATAGCCACAGCTGAATTCCAAGAAACGAACGATAACGAGGTCAAGGATATAATTAAGAAACCTATAAAGACAAAGCAGCAGGGCTTGATGGCAACACTAATAATATGATAATCGAAAACTCAGAACTACTAACACCAATACTTACAAAACTCACAAATAACATGCTTGCGGAAGGGACGTATCCAGAATACCTTAAAACAACAGGAGGGACAACAACATGGGGACAATACCAAACCTGAGAACTATCGACCGATTTCCAAACTGTCGGCACTCGGCAAGATTACAGAAACAATAACGACGTTTAGACAAACAAATCTAATAAACTTGCAACAATAAGCTTCTCAACAGAAAACAGGAACTATTTCAGCAGCGCTCGATCTAATCACATATATACTTGGCAACTTGGACAAGGGAAACGAAGTGGTAGCAGTTTTCATAGACATGAAAAAGGCATTTGATACGGTCTGTAAAGAAAAGCCCTGTAAAAACTTGAACATTGTGGAATAAAGGCAGGAAACTTAAATATTCTTAGAACTTACATCAACGACCGACCAAAAAATGATTAAAATAGGGGCCACAGAAAGTGAGGTTGCACATTCCAGATACGGCCTGCCACAAGGAGGAAATCTCTCTCCTGTAATGTAGATGCTATATACGAACGACCTCCATGAACACCACCTGAACGGCTAGCTGTTTGTTTTTGCTGATGACATCTCCATGATTTATACAAACAAAGATATGTTTAATATACAGTAGGACATCAACACCGATATGGGAAAGCTAGAAACCTGGAGCACACAAGATTATCTTACAATCAACGAAAGAAAGACGAATTACATAGTTATGAATAACAACAGAAATAATAAATCACTGAATATACAAATAAACAGCGAAATAATACAAGAAACAGTAAAATCTCAGTATCTAGGGCTGATTATTACGCAAAATTAGAGGTGGGATGAACATATACAGAAAATAAGAAGCCAGAACTCACTAGCTATCTCAAAAATTCAATGAGAAAAACAATATATCATTCCATGTTTACGAGCAGCATCCAATACTTAGGGACAATATGGGGAGCAACAACACAGAAAAACCTGAATATCCAAATTCAACTTCAAATACTAAAATTACTCTTCAACCTCGACTGCCATACACCAACAAAAACAGTTTTTGAACATACCGGAGAATTAAACATTCGTGACACTCTGATGATGAACGATATCTTATTAATGCACAAGAAACAAAGGGGGGAGATAAGGACTTCTCTTACATTTACGACCAGCAAAGATATACACAATTAATTGACGACACGATTCACTTGGACGGACAGAAGGAACCTTCAATGCCGCTAGCCCCCGGATGAGAAACCACCACTCGTGGCAAGGAAGGAGGGAAGAAACGCGTGGGAAATCGCATGATCTGCAATGAACTGTTATTGTTATTAATGTGATTTATCCAAAGCTGGGCACAAAAGCGTTAATCCGTTAATCGTTAATTAACGCAGTTAAATGTTTCGTTAACGAATTAACTTTGAAGTAACTTTCAAAACCATTAACGGACTCATTAACTTTCGTTACATTTGTCATCCGTTAATTGTAGTTCGTGTAATCGAAAATATAATAATTAAACATTTCAAACTGCTATTGACATTCTGTGCATGTTCGGACTTGGTTTTGTATTACGTACTACTTTGTGCGACACGGCGTCCGTACATAAAGCATGTGCGTAAATTCTTTAGTTTTTAGTTAGTTATTCTACGTACATTCGCGCAAAAAAAATATGTCCACATCCTAAATTTCTTGTTTCCATGTAACTCAGTAACTACCTACCAAACGTAATATGATCCGACTTTCATCCAGAAATTTTATGATGTATATGTACTATTTTCCGCGAGTATACCTATTTATTATTTAATAGTAAATATTTAACTATTCTTTCATTATGTTACTTTCTAATAAATACTGAAAATGCCTTTCTTCTAACTGTAACCACCTTAGTTGGTCTTTCAATGTCTTTTATAAATATTACATCTCGCAATGTATGTAGTTACTTTAGTTACCACTGTGGCTAGTTTACAAAATTCCAAAATTCTAAAAATTCCAAAAGGCAATTTTAACTTATGCAACCGAAAGATCTGTTTTTATTAGGTTATACTCAACATAACCTATTTTTTATAAAAAGTTAATGATTAACGGTTAACGTTAACTTCCGTTACATTCATAGCAAATTAATGGACTATCGGTTAACGAAGTTAAGTTTTTCTAACGGATTATCGATTAACGAAGTTAACTTTCTGATTAACTTTGCCCAGATTTGGATTATCGAGACTGTATGCTATTAGTAGAACAATAATGTAATGCATTCTTTCATTCATAATGCGCCATAGAAAGAATATAACGTGCATTAAGTTCTGCAACATGTAGCTCACATATAGTGAGTGCGTAAAAGATGGAAACATCGGTAAGACGTTTTGTCATTTTTAAAAATCCTTGAAGCCGATTTTTAATTAGGTATTTAAATACACATTTTTGTAAAAAGTTCAATATCCGACCGTCAATTGTTACTGAGTTATGACTGTATCGATCTTTTTGTTAAATGGGAACGCATTTTTTACTTTATCATACGCAGTATGTAAAGTATTGTAATCGTGCCGAAAAAAATTTTTGAGATTTTAGCGGAAATAGGTCTTTATAGGTCCCCTGAACATTTTTGACCAAGGTACAAAAAATGTCTGTGTGTGTGTGTGTATGTGTGTGTGTGTGTGTGTGTGTGTGTGTGTGTGTGTGTGTGTGTGTGTGTGTGTACCCAATTTTTGTTAATTCATTTCCGGAGAAACTACTAAAGGTATCGGCACGGAACTTCATATTTAGAAGTTTCATGACCAAACTTAGAGTTGAAAAGCTTTTGGTTCAAAAGGGTCCAAAGGAACTGGGTGTTTACTCCAAGCATTTTTCAAGGATTTTAGAAATCAGCCGCCATTTCTGTAATTTCGTCAAAATAGTTAAATAATAAATTAAAGCAAAGGAAATTTTGAATAATTTATGCCTATGACATTTTTTGGTAAAATTAATAGTTTAGCTTTTTAGTTTATTCTAAGCCTTTTTCAAGGATTTTGGAAATGAGCCGCCATTTCTGTAATTTCTACAAAATAGTTAATTAATAAATTAAAGTAGAGGAAATTTTAAATAATTTATGCCTATAAAATTTTTTGGTAAAATTAATAGTTTACCTTCAAGAGCAAATTCTATTTGATCGAGATCGGTCGCATCTGCATTGATATGAAATTACATAGTAGCCAGGATTTTGACAAATATTTTTTTGTGTTGTCACATTCGAAAAGAGCTGATCTCATCAGAGGTTGGAGAACCACTATGGAACGTGCCGCTGTAGTGCGCAAAATTATAAAATACAAATTTCAAATAAAATAAGATCACCAATTTGATTGTTTATTGATAAGAAATATCAACCAGTCTTTATATCTAATTCTAAAAATGATACATTGAGAAAATTATAAATAAAGTAGTTTTAAGGTGCGTTTTCATTAGTGATAATGGCAGTGGTAGCAGGCGCCGTTATAGTATTTCCAATAGAAAATTGCTAGTGACTCATGTTTATGTACATGCAAACTAATATGTCATTATCACGATATGTAAGAAATACTATAATTTCGTATTCTACCACCGCCATTAGCTACCATTACCTACCAATCGGAACGCACCTTTCGTCAAAGTGGTACCAACCTAGCATTTATTATACAGAAATCATTTATTTTTTTTAATACGTATTTCTTAAAAAGCAACACAATAAATGTTGATGTCGCTCCTGCCAAAAACTAGATAGCGCGACTCGCTCATATGCGACGGCGACACTCCGCCTTCGGTGACGCGCCGTATCACCGCTCGTCGCGCTATTCCGTACTTTCGGCATTTGTGACATAAATAACTATTATTCTAATGACGTAGTGTAGGTAGTGTCAAATGCTGATGCTTTGACAATACCTACGATTTATCTCTATAGAATTCTCATGCAGCTAAACTATTAATTTTATATATTGTATGATAAAGTCATGTGCCTGGCCACATCAGATTTTTTCTTACTGAGTTTGGTAGATCATTTAATTGCGTAATTGGCAGCGGAAACATTTTATGACATACATAAGAAACTTTTCGAGAAAAATGCAATTGAAAAATCTTAATAGGTTTCAGGAAATGTATTTTTAAACTGAATATGAAATTGCGTTTTGGGTAGCGTTTTAATTGCCCTAAAAACCAATATAATAACATAATTTATTTTCTATCGCGCAAAGTTTTCGAAAATAACTGGGCTGAAAATGCAAAAAAGGCGAATTTGGTAATTTTTACAAATTTATACCAACTGAGCCCATTGTCCTAGAAACATCAAAATGGTCGCATAGTAAACCTTTATATTCTGAATCCTCAATCTTCAAGTTCAGATTCGTATTCAGCGCAAACAAATAAATCGAAAACGCCTATTTGCATTCCAAAAACAAATAAGTTATTAATACCATCCTAATTTTCAACTCTTTTACTTGAAAATTTTCTTATTTTAAGCCATAGACCTTGTAAATTACCTTTAAAATAATTAACAGATTTATCAATATAAGTACAAAAAATATTGAGTTGCCATTTGAACAAAATATCGATGTCATAAAATCGAAAACAATTGAATTTTTATTTGACATAATATGTAAGGTGAGTTATTTGAATAATTAGTTAAGGGTGTGATTTAAGCGTGCGTTATTTAACTAGATATGTGCATTAAAATAAATACTTTGAGAATTAAAATATTAAATATTGTGCATTAAATAAATGTACATATGTAAAAGATTACATATTGTGCCCTAGAATGGACAACTTGTGCTTTAAAGTAGTACATATTGAGCAATCAAAAACTATGAATTTGTTACATGATAAATGTTATAATGAGCAATATTTTATTTTTATTGCGCCCTAAAATGAAAAACTTGTGGATAAAAATAAAAATTATAAATTAAAATTATGCTGATCTAATATTGACGATTCTTATGTTAATGATAGAGCGTACTAATATACGACTTTATTAATTCATTCAACTTGGTTGTATCGTTGTATCGGCTATTTGTACATTTTAAACTGTTTGAAGTATACTCCTGTAATTTTCGCTGACGATGACGGTGAGTTTACTATTTAATTTACACCAAACATAACCTGCATTTGTACAACTTTAATTGCTAATTATGTATTGTTTTTTGCAGTTTGACCTGAAGATTTTCAGTATTGAACGAAACCAGTACTCAATAATAAATAACTGAATGAAAACTATTGGAGTTTTGAATAAACCCAACCAACAATAGGGTATTTGCCTGTATTAAAAATATGGCTTGTATTATAGTCATCCTAATAGATTACAGTTTAGGGAAACTAATTGTAATTACTTTTCAAAAAAATATGCTTTATTTCTATTAAAAACCAAAATTAAAATTGAATTTAATTCATGTCCTATCACGTGATTGAAAACGCTCTGTAATTGGCTCAGTCTCCTGTGACGTCATTCGTTAGTAGGCTTATGAATCTCCCGTTTGAATTTACTACGTCAATTTACAAATAATAGAAAACAATTTTGTTAAAGTGGTTAGTGTTAATCTACCGAAGGTTAACGCGTTGATGGTGGGATTCTTCTTTAAACATAATCCTTATTTTTACGCTCCGGAACTAAGAAACGTGTAAAAAGTGCAATGTAGCATAACTTTGTAGGTTAAGTTAGTCCTAACCTTAAACTGTCAGATTATACCTGAATCGAAAATACGATAGATAACTTATTCTAGTCAGTTTGACTTATGTCGAAGTAGTCTTCACAAAAAAAAACACTTGTATTGGCCGCTATTTATTTCATTTGGATTTCTACGAGCCAGTCTCAACCACTTTCTTCGCAGTTTCAAACCTTGCGGAACATCTACAAATAGTTTATCCGGAGTTTTTATTGACGTATTTCTGCATTGTGGATTTATGGAATGCGCATAGACGTTTTCAATTGATTTATTTGCGCGAATCTGAGCTTGAAAGTTGCATATCACGTCAGATCATTGCGCTCTTTTATATTTCTTCCGGAGGCGTTTGCACATCACTCAGAGAATCGATCTAAAAGCTTCAACATTTATGACTAAACTTTTAGGATTCAGGATTCATATTAAGGTTTCCTATGAACCCATTTAGGGGTTTCGACATTTTTACCTCGCTTTTTTCGTTAACTTTTTACGCACTTACTATATGTGGGCTACAGGTTGCAGAACTTAATGCACATAATATTCTTTGTAGGGCGCATTATAATTTTCTCATGGTAGAATTTAGATTATTGAATGCGCTTATAATATTTTCAAATGCTGAAGTTTCTAAACCATTGGAAATGTATTTTTTCAATTTTTATAGAGCTATCGATTGTATTGCACATTTATTTATGTAGGTGTACAATTGTATTATGAAACGATCATTTAAATATATAAATGCACAATTAGTTATTCTGATGTACATTTATATAAATTTATTGCACATTTATTTTTTTAATGAACAAGTAATTTTTGCATTGCTCGAATATTTTTTTGTATTGGACAAATATTTTTGGCATTGGTCATAGATTTTATCAAACGCTTACAATAAATGCACGTTTTATTTTATTTATTGCGCATATAATTTGTGCTGATTAGTAAGTATATCATTAAAAGTACTCGCTAACATTAACATACAAATCGTCAAAATCAGAACAACGTTAGTTATGATGAGCAGTAGATCTAATATTTATTATTTTAGTATAATTTTCAGTATAACATTTTTTTATGTAACACATTCATATTTAATGAATGCTCAATAAGTATTATTTTAATGCAAAAGTTATCTATTCTAGGGCACAATATGTAATTTTTTATGTACCATATTCATATTTATTTAATACACATAGCTATTAATATTTTAGTTTTAGCTAATATAGCTATTAATATAATAGGTAGTTTTTAGAAGATAGAAAAATAACAGGAATATAAGTTCACTCAATTCTGTCACATACTTTAACTTTAAAAATTTCAATTGATGGTGTGAATTTTTGCCTCTAAGTGACTGTCGAGTGCAAAAATCTCTATTTCCGTTTCGACTGTTGCGATTCTTAAAGATCCGAATAAAGTTTACATAAATTATGCAAAATCTAAGTTAATTATTGTGCAGGAGTATTAAAATACTAAATAATTAACATAAATTTTATTTATTCTTTATCAGTACAATTATTAAAATTGCTCAAATTTTTCAAAATATCCAAAATCACGAAAGACAAAATCAACTAAAATCTACTTACGATAAAACTGAACCGTAGATGCCACTAGTGTTGTGTAGCACTTAACATTGTTGCCGCGGAAATGTAACCATCAATACGATAAACCTCGAGAATCCTTCACGTCGAGGTATCAATCGAAAGTGCAAAACCGAAATGAGACCCGTATGAACAGAACCAGCTATAAGTTATGTTAAGGTGACCGCGAAAGATGCAAGTGAAGCAAAACCGTGACTAGAAGCAAGTGCCTTTCTTCGGTGCCTGCATGGCGTCTTTATTATTTTGAAAGCTTGAGAAGTGGGTCGTCCGATGAAGAAGAAGAGTGGTACAGCAGTTCCGTTCTACAGTTGGAGGTGCTTCATACCGGACGTACACGTTTGCTAAACAATTTTCAACATATGTGGATCTCAATGTTTTTACTTAGGTTTATTGAAAAATTTGTGGACACTTTATTAGGATTTGTTTAACTTAGGTTGTAGATGCCTATGCAGATTTTGATAGTGTATGAAATGTAGGTTATTTCTAGTAATAATGTGTAAAATAAGGAATAATTTATTTCCAGAAATAATTTTTTTCCAACATAAAAGCAAATGTATTTATTATTCATTTGATTCTAAATAATTTACATGAAAATGAAGACAACATATTTTATAAACATGAACAATGAATAAAATGGAATGAAAAATAAGTACCTTCTGTACATTTGTATCGATATCATTATTATTAAGCTACCGGTAGTCGAAATAGAAATAGAAATTTACTACGCCCTGTACAGGGCAACGTCCAACATAACAATTTAATAGTTTAATAATTTACAATAAATTGATCGTTATATTTTATTGTTTTCATCCCACACATAGTTTGCGTCCTCCTCGACATTGTAGGGAGCAGTCTCTAACTGATGGTATTTGAGGGTGTCACGGAAACCCTTGCTTGACTTTGATTTCCATTGATCTGTTAGCCATTGTAGATCGTGATAAGTCTACTGCTTGTCTACGGCTTGTTGTAGCTAAACGGCAAAAGTCTGGTCTCAGGTCATTTCTTGTTCTGGTGGCATAAGTGTGGTGATATGCTTGCTTGGGCATTTGAAGTCGCAATCCATGTACCTTACAGAGACATTTCAGTAAGTAGACGGCTGGTGCAGTCAGGATCTTTTGTTGTTGAAACAAGGGTTTAGCATGGGCTCTAGGATGTTCCGCTGTTATGCATCTTACGGCTCTTTTCTATGCTGACATAATGGACTTCATATGTGGGCTGTGACCCCATGTTTCGATTCTGTATGACATGACAGTCTCGAGTGGAATAGTGCCATATAAGCTACTCTTGCAGCTTGTTGTCCTGCTGTTTTCTCCATTCTTCGGATTACATAGGTGACTCTGCTTAGTGTTCGTCCAAGTTTTTCTATTTGCTTATACCACGTGAGACGCGCATCTATGTGTATTCCTAAAAACTTTACTGTTTTCCCAGTGTTTTCCCATCTGTCCATTTGAAAAGTGATCTGTTCTGTTTTTCCTTCGTTCGTTTTCCTGGAACCAGTCTTTTGCCTATTCAAGGTGTTTTGTGGCATCAGTTTCAAACTCTTCATTTGTTCTGGCGGTAGTTACCAGTGTGGGATCATCCGCGTATATGATTGCTGTTGCTTCTGTTTGTAGAGGGAGATCGTTGATGCAAACAATAAGGAGCATCTCACCCAACTCGACTCAATGAAATTGCTTGGTTCTCCTCCAGAAACTGCCATCTGCTGCATCCTGTTTGTTAGGTGGGACTTAAATATTTCTAGTGCCACTTCAATCAAAGATATGAAAAATTAATTTACCTGCATTTTAGTAGAAAACAAATTGTTTTTGCTTTATCATACGCAGTATGATAAAGTAGCGTAATCGTGCCGAAAAAAATGTGATTTTAGCGGAAATAGGTCTTTTTGTGTCCCCTGAACATTATTGACGAAGGTATAAAAAAATGTCTGTACGTGTATGTGTGGACCCGATTTTTTTGGCGACGATACCGGAGGAACTACTAAAGGTGTCGAGACGAAAGTTCATATTTAGAAGTTTCATGGCCAAATTTAGAGCTGAAAAGCTTTTGGTTCAAAAGGGTCTCAAGGAACTGGATGTTTCCTCTAAGCATTTTTCAAGGATTTTTTAAATGAGCCGCCATTTCAGTAATTTCATCAAAATAATTAAATAATAATAAGTTAATAAGTTAATAAGTAATAAGTTAATAAGTAATAAGTTAATAAGTAATAAGTTAAAGGGTCGGGTGCACCTCATACTCGGACAACTCATACCACAACAACTTATACCGGGACAACTCATACCAAGACAAGTCATACCAAGGGACATCTCATACCAAGGTACAACTCATACCAGGACAACTCATACCAGGACAACTCATACCAGGACAACTCATACCAGGACAACTGATACCAGGACAACTCATACCAGGACAACTCATACCAGGACAACTCATACCAGCACATGGTGTAATAAAATTAGTAGGTAATGACATTTGTTTTTTTGGTCAAAAGGGACAGTAGCGATTTTATAGCACCATATACATGGTGATTTTATGTATACAGGGTGAAATTTTGAAACATCGTTTTTTGCTGTTTTTACTCAAAAAAGAAGTGGAATTACGAATATTGTATGTTTTCAATCCTCACAACATAAGCAATTAGTTGTTCAAAGAAATGCTTGAACTTACGTAAAATTTTGGAAATAAAAGTAATTGTACATTCGTACCGCTTTTTTTGGCCCACAGTGTATATGTTACGTATATTCTGACACTCAGAAGCTATTTTTGGTATCAAAAAATGTTTTTGTCCATCATCTTTGGCTGGGCGAGATTCAACTTTTTTTATTTCTTATGGACTTTTGAATTTTTACAGATTATTGAATATAATATTATATAAAAAAATCTGATGTGGCCAGGCACATGACTTTATCATACAAATTATAAAATTAACAGTTTAGCTGCACGAGAATCTATTAGACTGAGATAAATCGTGTCTGCATTAAAATTAAACTAGTTAGCCAGGATTTGACAGATATTTTGATAGTCAATAGTATCAATAGAAGGTATTGTCAAAGCATCAGCATTTGACACTACCTACTGTCATCAGAATAATAGTTGTTTATCTCACAAGTGCCGAAAGTACGGAATAGCGCGACGAGCGGTGATGCGGCGCGTCACCGATGGCGGAGCGTCGCCGTCGCATGTGAGCGGGTCATGTAGTTTTCGGCAGGAGTGACATCAACGTTTTTTGTGTTGCTTATTGAGAAATAGGTATTTAAAAAATCAAAAATGGTTATTTTTCTGAATAGGAAATGTTAGGTTTATACCACTTCTACGAAACGTCAAGTTTAAAAAGTTAATTCAAATTCTGACAGATTCATGACACTGTAGATGTCACATCCGTACCAACATACTAAAATATAACTCGCTATACATTATTTACTTTCTCAATTTATCGCTTTTACAATTAGATATAACAACGGGTTCATATATCTTATCAACAAACAATCAAATTGGTGATCTTATTTTATTTGAATTTTGTATTTTGTGCTTTGCCGCACTAGAGCGGCAACGTTCCATAGCGGTTCTCCAACCTCTGATGAAATCAGCTGTTTTCGAGTGTGACAGCCATAGACATTTCTGTGGTGACAGCACAAAAAATATTTGTCAAAATTCTGGCTACTATGTATTTTCATATCAGTGCAGATGCGACCTATCTCGATCGAATAGAATTTGCTCTTGCAGCTAAACTATTAATTTTACCAAAAAATGTCATAGGCATAAATTATTCAAAATTTCCTCTACTTTAATTTATTATTTAACTATTTTGACGAAATTACAAAAATGGCGGCTCATTTGTAAAATCCTTGAAAAAGGCTTAGAATAAACTACCAGTTCCTTTGGACCCTTTTGAACCAAAAGCTTTTCAGCTCTAAGTTAGGTCATGAAACTTCTAAATATGAACTTTCGTCCCGATACCATTAGTAGTTTCTCCGGAATCGTCGTCACAAAAATCGTTTACACACACACACACACACACACGCACACACACACACACACAGACATTTTTTTGTACCTTGGTCAAAAATGTTCAGGGGACCCAAAAAGACCTATTTCCGCTAAAAACTAAATTTTTTTTTTTGCATGATTACAATACTTTATACTGCGTATCATAAAGTAAAAATATGTATATATATATATATAGAATATTGAATATTTTAAATGGGATTGATTTCAATAAACTTATTAATTAATTTTCCGTCATGTACCAATCAGAATATTTTCGATTTCAGTTTATCCGAACTAATTATACGTATAAACAAAATAAGACTTGGCTGACGCATTATTTATTGTATCTGGGTTACTCCATGTCAAATCAATACAGTTTTTTATCACCACCTTTCTGATGACATTTTGTACAATTGTTGTATTCATGTAGTTAAAGAAAAATACAAAATTGTATGATAATATTAATATGTTATCCCATAATTCCAAAACAGTTATGCTTATGGTTATGTTAATTCTTATGGGTAATATTACCGAGTTCGATGCGGTACTATTACCATAACAGTAATAAAACTCAGGCAGTGTGGTCTGGTGTGGTTTTTGTACTATTACCAATCAGAATTAACATGCGCTCGGTAATATTGCCGATAATTTAACATCAGTAGGTACGTTGTGTTATGTTCATGTTACATAAATCTTTCACTAGATGGCGGTAGCCTTTCGCGTTGTATAAAATCGAACAGCTAATTTTTACATCATGTAATTCTGGTTTGTTTTTATTTTTCAACTTGACAGTTGATGCATGTATTGTACTTAAGATTCATGTCAGAATGACGCATAGGTTATAAAAGAACCTTTTACAAAGTTAACAAAAATATTTTCATTATATGTGGTTGCATTTGTAGTGTACGACTTTTTTGCCGCGAGTAGTACATATAAAATGGTAATACTCGGCAATTTTCAAATACCTAATATGGCATTACAGAAAATGTAGAGAACATCTACGCATCCACACATTGAGCAAAGTTTGTTAATCACACTAGATGACACCGTACGTGACAACAATCACTTGTCGGCTTGTAACGGGTATTTTGGTATGAATTGTCGTGGTATGAGTTGTCGTGGTATGAGTTGTCCTGGTATGAGTTGTCCTGGTATGAGTTGTCCTGGTATGAGTTGTCCTGGTATGAGTTGTCCCGGTATACGTTGTCCTGGTATGAGTTGTCCTGGTATGAGTTGTCCTGGTATGAGTTGTCCTGGTATGAGTTGTCCTGGTATGAGTTGTCCCTGGGTATGAGGTGTCCCGGTATGAGTTGTCGTGGTATGAGTTGTCCCTTGGTATGAGTTGTCCTGGTATGAGTTGTCCGGGTATGACTTGTCTTGGTATGAGGTGAGCTGACCCGTTAGATAATAAAGTAAAGTAGAGGAATTTTGTATAATTTATTCATTTCTTGGTAAAATTAATAGTTTAGCTGTATGAGCAGATCCTTCGTAATCGAGATCGTGTCTGCATTAAAACTTAGTTAGCGAGTATTTCACAATTATTTTCATTCTGGCAGTAGGTAGTGTCAAAGGCTGTTTTTTACAATACCTACTGTCAATATTATCCATATACGTATTGGGGATTATACGGAGCGTGTCCTATTGCGCCAATGTGTAGTCTCGGTTCCAACAATGTGAGACGGAGATATATATTTTGCTATCGATGTGGTGCCCGGGACCCAACCGCGCATGCGTGGCCAGTAGTTATTAGGACTGTCAACAGATGGCAGATGTAGCTTAAAATACGCGGTCGGTATAACCGAGGCCGTTACCCGGTAAAATTCGGCATCACTAACGCCTAACCAGTGGCAGCCCATAGAAAACCTTATTCAATCTGGGGCCACTATTATTTAACCTGTTTCTGGATGATCTGCTGGTCATTGAACTGCCCCGCACTGGCGTATGCTGACGATCTAAAAGTATACATATCCATTAGCAACATACGAGACATTCGACTGCTCCAGAACAATGTTAGCATTGTTGGGGACTGGTGTCTGTGTTGACTGTGTTACCTACACTCGAAGAATCACTGAATTGTTGCCTTCTGTATATCACCTATCCGGAAAGCTGCTTCCCTGCTCTACACAGGTCAGAGACTTAGAAGTGCGCTTTGACGCCCGGTTGAGTTTTGTTCAGCATATTGAGGGGATTTGTGCTACGGCCGGTAGAACGCTGGGCTTCATCCTGAGAGTGACCAGGGAATTTCGTGACGTTAGCCTCCTCAGACCTTTATACATTGCTTTTGTTGCCGCGACTCTGGAGTATGCTTCAATTATCTGGTCTCCGCATTATGTATGTATCTCATCAGCTGAGGGTGGAGCGGTTGCAGCGTCGTTTCCTTAAGTGCTTCTCGTACCGCATCGATGGAATTTACCCGGAGCGTGGCTGTGACTATGGTGAGCTGTTGATGTTGGTGCGGCAAGATGTGGCGTCTCTTATTACTGTGCGGCGTGAATCGCGAAGTGTAGTGTTCTTTAAGAACTTAATTCTGAATAAGATAGACTGCATGTTTCTTCTTTCACGAGTGTGTTTTTTGGTGCCGCGTGCTGGTTTGTGTTCTAGGAACATGTTCTACTTGCCACGCCTGCGTACAAATATTATGCACTCAGTACCCACAGTAATTACGTGTCCTAACGCCAATAAGGAGCAGTATGGGTATATGTTTGAATAGTGTTTCCTAATGTGATTCGTTATATGTTACGGTTATTGCTGTTTATTATTGGTATTTTATCTGTTGTTCTCTTTATTGTATCATTTTTTATATCTAATTTTTTATGTTGCCTTGTAATTGGATTTTCTGTTGGGCAATAAACAATATTATTATTATTATTATTATTATTATTATTATTATTATTATTATTATGCATGTGGCAGCTCACTAACGCCAAACCACTGACAGCCCATAGATAACCTTATACATGTGGCAGCTGGTGGCAGCACTGTGGTACCCTATGGAACCAATCCAGCCAATTGAATCCACGATCTTGACGCATGCGTAGTGTGTACAGTGGCACTACGTCGTTTGAGATAGAGATATGTCGCAACGCTATTGTTGGAACAGCCTGCTGTTATCAACGTTCTTTATAATATTTTGTATTTATATGATATTATCAAAATATCTGTCAAATCATGGCTAACTTCTTTAATTTTAATGCAGACGCGTGCATTCTCGATCAAATATAATCTCATGCAGCTAAACTATTAATTTTATATATTGTATGATAAAGTCATGTGCCTGGCCACATCAGATTTTATGTATAGTAAATTTTACAGGCTATAATTTTTACTACCTAGTAATTTCCGAGAAACTGAATATCCGAGATAATCAGGTAAAACAAATGTTAGACCGGACGCCCCCTTCTCAATTTCTAGTTGTTTTATTAAAATCCTCTGGTTTTACTAACTGCCACATGTATTACAAACTTCTATAATATGATACAAGTAAAAAATATAAAATTTTGATTGTTAATTTTAGTTTTTAAGTTTTTTAAATAGACTGGTACAGTCGGTACGACCTCATATATGCCGACCTCATGTATGGCCAAATAATCGTTGTTTCACCAATTGGCTGACACAAATACCGTGTAACATGTCACATACGTCAGATATGCAAAACGAAAGATAATTAACAAACAATAAAATTCTAAGTATTTCTTAAGTTTCCCGGTCGAAATACGGTGTCCAGAGTTTAGGGCAACGAACTGGCATGATTATGAATAATGTTGTTCAAATTTTAAACCAGGATTTCGACAATAATGCTGGATGACTGGCAAAGAAATGTAGCGTCGTTCAATATTACTTTTGACAAAATGACCATTTTATAGCGAATGCGCTTTTCAACCGAGAATTAGACATAACATTTTGCGATGCTACTGTTGGTGATTTTTGTACTTTCTGTGAATCAAGAGATATTGAAGCGCCAATAAAAAATCTGTTTTCATAATACTCTAGGCACCTAATAATAATATGATCAGTCTAACCTTATTTGGCCGGAAACGCGTCAAAGAACTGCATTAAAAGTTTTGATGTTTGACTATTTCTAAATATTTCAAAGTTTAGAATCAGGATTTACTCGACGCGAATTTTTAAACTAAAATACTCTTAAGTTAAATGCCGCGTCTGGTGTACCGGAAGCTATATATCTACTTTGTTATTTTAAACGTATCCACATAATTTTTTGTTTTCACGTATCAAAATACATTGACTTTTATCGCGTTTCCTTATTAGTCCAGGAATATTAGACCAAAAACAGCGTTTAAAAAAAATATTTATCTTTTCGTCACATCGTAAATGTCAAAGTCTACTCAATGAGAAGTTGTGCTTTTCCGTCAACTTTGGTAAAGTTGGAAGATTGGTTGGACGTGTTCGTCTGAAACCCGTCTGCGGTTGGAAACGTATGAAAAATTGCGTTTTCGCTGCGAGAGAAAAAGGTGCCACTTGTCGATATCACGCTACGCTCTAGCGCATTATGGTGTTGCCGCATATAGTGGCACAAACAAATATCGGTATGATAACAGTTTATAAACTTGTTAGTACACAAATTTTGTAATCGATATTTTCCCTACTTACCAGTGTCCAATCGAATTGAAATTTTGCTTGTTTACAGTATTCCGGTGACAATACACGAACCATTAAAAAAATTTATACTTTTCCTTTTCTTTTATTTGCTCAATCGAGTTAAAATTTTGTATGTGGGCAGATTTCCGGTTACAATGCTTGAATTAAAAAATAAAATGATTAAACGTCTAAAACAATTTGATACTATCTGATTTATTTGTATCCTAAATTATAGAGATTTTAGGGGACAACTAAATAATAAATTTTTGTCAATAAAGTCTTGTTCGGAAAAGAGCCATTTAGGCACAACGCTAAATTTCTTTGGGTATTGCAAAATCTGTTCAATTAAGGGTCCATGTTCTTCCATACATAAGTTGATCCGATGATTTAGGGATGTTTGAACCCTGTGCTTTATATACCATTGCATGAAAGTTCAAGCAGCCTTCTTGCAAGCAGTTTTGGTTAACTTTTTACATGGCCCGAAGAAACAAACTGATGCCATGCCAACAACACAACGCGGAACTGAGTTACATTCTAGGAATGTCCCATCAGATAAATAGAGATAAATAAACAAGAAATATATCTGATAATGTACCATACGGTTCGAACATCCCTTATGTATGGACCGACACGATAACTAATTGAACAGATTTTGTAATAAATGTTTCCAGCCTATTTCTTTTCTATTTAGTCTTGTGCGTAAACGGCTCAAGGTGTTCCTTAAAACACCTTTCAGTTCGTCGCTAGCTTTATGGATCAACCTGTATAATATTAGGAAACAAACGGTTTGTGACATTCTTAAGAAGAAAGCTGAATTACAAAGTTTTGTAGCTAAACATGATAGCGCAAAAACTATTTTTTTTGAGAGCTTGATGAAGTTTTCACATGGTGACTTATCTCTGCTAGGCAAACCCAAAAATTGCACAAACAAATGAAAATTAGCGAAACTTTAATTATGGTTATGGTATATTTAGACATATACTGAAATATTTAAACTTCCATATTTGTTACTACGTTTGTTTTGTTCCTCTGACTTATGTACATATGTATTTGTATTTGTACAAATGAGTTACATATTATAACATTAAAGAAAAATAACATTAAAAATGAGATGTTTGGATTATCCGTGTTTTCGATTATCCGGCAAAGGCTCGGTCCCGGTTGACCAGGATAATCGAGGTTCTAGTGTATAAACATCTAACATCAGATCTTTCTGTTCTCTTCCAAATCCGACAAGTTAGTTACATGTTTACTGTTTAGTCGCCATATTGGATCCGTTATATTGAATTTTATACATCTGACAACAGATTTGTAATCGTATACCTTCATATATCACATGTTTTAATTTTTATACGAATCCGACAATTAATTACTTGTTTGGTCGCCATATTGGATCCACCATTTTTAATTCTAAAAATCCGAAATCAGATTTGCCATTGGAGATCCCAAACACTCCTTACGAGTATGCTTGCGGAAATGTGTACAAGAATGGTAAATCCTCTTAAGACTCGACAGATGAAGATTTGTAAGTACCTAGTTTACACTATTTTATAGCCCCAGGCCAATGGCGCTATAGATTAAAAAACATAAAAGCTTAACGGAATAATGAAATACTATATTTTACTATAAATCTTGTAACTAATGTTGAAATTGTTCCAAAAATGTTGGAGTTTAGCTTCTAAATATGCGCGAAGTTATTAACTTTTAAACTTTGCAAAAGTTTGAAGCGTCATAGTTCAAAAGTTTACTTTTTGCAACAGGAACGTATTTTTTTAACTTCTTTTTATGGTAATCGGCTTAAAATGTTGGAGTACCTTAGCCATAACTTATTCTATCTAAAAACACTCATACCTCACTTTCAGCCAACTGGTCCCTTTTCATATCCAGGCACACATATTGTTACCGATAATGTTTGTTACCTAATTCACTTTCCGAAAACTACATCAAAAATCGGATGTCAAACAGGAAATGGCCTATTTAGTAGGGTGCGTGTTTTCGATATTTTTAATATCATCGATGATTTTTAACTTTAAGTAATGATAAACAGGTAAAATGGCAAGAATGTTTGTTGCTGGCCAAAGATAAAAAGCAGTATTTATAATGTACAAAATATTTCTTTGTAATATTTACATTTGTTCCTTCTGTTGTTGGATGAACTTTTTTATTTTGATTCAAAAAACAATATATCAAGTCGATATCGTTTAGATTAAAAATACATGAAAAGAAAGACAAATATACCAAGTTAACAAAATTATTTCCAATATAGGTTATCAACATCTTTCAAGATACAAGGCTGGAGACCGTTATCCGTAAAGAAAAACATTGTGTTCAAGTTCAATTTGCTTATACATAGTTCAAACACTACTATGTTGCCATGCTATTTGCGAAAACATTGGAAGTTAAAAAAGCATCGGTGAGGAATAGGGTTGCCAACATGGTGATTTTGACCCGGAGACTTCGCGTTTGGCGACTATTCTCCAGGCTACGTGCTTTCAGTTAAATTCTCCGGGTTATCTAGATAACATAATCATCGATCTTTTGAGAAACTGTAACGAATCCAAAATATTTTTTTTTAAATTATGATAATACAGGATGTAATTGTTATTCTAATCATATAGTATGCAGCGATTTCTCTTGAAAAATGAATTTATTTCAAAGCAAATAAATAAATAAATAAATAAATATTATTTCCTCTTCAAAAAACAACACAGGAAAGTCAAAGAAAGCTAAATTCAATGATCGATACAAAATTACACAAATCATACATACTGTAAGAGAAAAACTTATGTTTTACACTGGTACTCCTCGATGGAATAAAAGGCACCTTCGACTAATAACTTTCTGACAGCTACCCTAAAAAGTTTAATTGGAAGCAGCTTTATATCGTCTCTAAGTATATTAAAAATTTGTGTGCCCTGGTAACCTATACATCGTTGAGATGTTACTAATCGCTGATACGGTATTGTCAGATGATCTCTAAACCTCCTGTCATACGCATGGACATCTTGTTGTCGTTGAAATTATTTTATATTTTCTTTAACGTATACCAAACATGTATACAAATACAAACAAGGAACGGTAAGAATTCCTTCTCTAACGAACACCGGCTTGCAGCTGTCTCTAGGAGGTATCTTGAAAAGTGCGCCAATAACTCTCTTTTGCGAGATAATCACTCTTGGAGCATGGCTCGAGGAACCCCACAGCAGTATGCTGTAGCTAACACCCAGTGCCGGATTAGCTACGTAGCAGAAGTAGCAAATGCTACAGGCCCCGCGCTTCTGGGGGCCCCGCGCAATGCCGTGTCCAGGCAGAACAAAAATCAGCGGCAGCGTGGACTGGAATAAGTTTCCAGCTTTCAACTTTTGTTTAGGTTAGGTACCTATCCCAACCTATCCGGGCGAAAAGACAAGAGGGCTGTCGGTATTCAGGCAGCAAGTATGCAAATTGTAGATATTGTGATTGCCGTGGGGTTTGATCATTCTGTAAAGTTCTAACACCAGTGATCTGAGGAAATCGTCGAAAATTAAGATAATTAAGTAAAAAAATTATTTATTTGTTTGCATACTCACCAAATTAACAACAAAACTAAAACTTTGTATTATCTAGTACAATGTATTCTCTTGTGTTGTTTGATAATAACACGCAGTTCTCTCCAAACATCCAAAGTTCCGTATTAATACAGGGTGTACAAAAAATAACATAAGAAGGAAATATGTGGTCATTTGCTAAATTTATAAGAAATACATTAAAAATAATTTTCTAGGAAATGACAAAATATAAAAATGAACTACTTTTGAAAATACAGAATGATTTATTTGCACGTAGCGCAGGCAAAAGTCCAATACTTTGAAGTGGAATACCTCAGTAGGTATATTTTTTCCAGTTTTTGATACTCTATTGAATTACAAATTGATCACTGAAAACCTCATTTCCATTTCCAAGTTAATTCGTTCCAAAGTTAGGGGCCCAAAAAAGAGCAAATGAAAAGTTTTATTCATTGTAATCAAGTAACCGTTGGCGTTGTCACAAATAGGGGTGTGTAATCTCAGAAATTTTTAAACCACGTGTGATGTTATAGATTCCATTTGTAGATTTGAGCTGAAGATGTCTAAACGACGAAACAAGTACCCATTAAAATTATATACAACAAAGGAAAAGAGGTTTTATTTTCTACTTATCACATAGATATTTTCGCCTTTGTACCAACATGGGCAGCTTCAAAATTTCTGAGCAATCTTCGGTCACAACTTATGATCTAAAAAACCATCTTCTAATTAAAAAGAGTGACTATCGCTCTTTTCAATTTGACCAATCACCCGATTATTTGGTCCAGCCCTATTTTGCAAGTGGTACTATGTAAAATACGCAACCATGCACTCACATGTGGTCAATTATTAGGTACTTCGATCAGATCGATCCTTTCGATCTGGTTGACCACCATACGTCGATCTTTTCGATTGCGCTCATCAAGTGTGTACGTATTTTACATGGGACCACCGATTTATTTAGAATATCAATGTAATACCTCTTTTCGATCTGAACAATCGTTTTGTGACAACGACAATGGTAACTTGATAACAATGAATAAAACTTTTGAAAATGTTTTCTCGTTTTTAGCCCATAACTTCCGAACAAAAAACTTATGGATCGAGGTTTTCACGAATAAAACTGTAATTCAATAGAGTTACAAAAACTTAAATCATATACTGGGTGCTCTATTTAAAAATATTGGACTTTTACCTGATACTTGTAAATGAATCACTCTGTATGTCCAAAAGTACTTCAAATTTAACCTATACATTTCCTAGAAGTTTTATTTTAATGTTTTTCTAACGATTTTATCAGAGGACAAGATATTTCATGGTTACGTTACTTTTTGTACACCTGTAATGGGGTCGATCGCATAAATAACATCACCTTAATGAACATTGAATGTTATTTTCTTAGAAAAAATGGTTTGGCCAGTATTTTTCTAAATTTTCACATTGAATCTAGAAAAGTTTTTTTTTTGTAAAAAATAAGTTTTGTTTTATTTTCTACATCTTACGAAGGGCGTCTTGATAATATTTGCTACCGGCCCCGCGCTAGCTTAATCCGGCACTGCTAACACCGCTTTAGAAATTTGAGAAGTAGGGCATTTTGGCAGTGTTTACATCTACTAGTTGTAGAATTTTTCGAATTTGGAAAGTGACGGCGTTCAGTCTCTTGCAGAGCATGGTAACTTGATACTCCCAGCTTAAACAGTTGTCTATGTAAACTCCTTGCAACTTAATTTGACTTTTCTGATCAGATCTAATATCAAAGTACAAATTTTGAGATTTTTCTACAATCAGTTTTAAGTTGTTCGCTATGAAACATTCCTGGGCCTCCCCAAAAGACTGTTCGCTCGTTGCCTCCAAAGTAATCTGGTTATCGGCGATGTCGAAAATGTTCATCTGCATACAGAATTGTATTCGAGGAGATGTTGGGAGCAAGATCATTTGTGTAGATGACAAATAAGATCACACCAAGTACAGACCCCCTGAACAACCCCATGAGATGCACACAGCTGAGAAGACACCCCAACATTCACCGAAACCACCTGTTTCCTCCCTCCAAGATATGATTGAAAGAGTTTTAGTGGCATTGCCCTGATTCCATAGTACTCCAGTTTATCAACCAAAACCGCCTGACTAACACAATCAAAAGCCTTAGAAAGATCGAGGCATGTAGCCGAGCATATTTTCGCTTTATCAAAACCGCTAGTTATATTTTGTATCAGACTTATAAGGGCGTTAATAGTTGATCTATTCCTTATGTAACCGTATTGATTTAAATTAAAAAGGTTTCGTTTTTCGAAATAGTCGATTAGTCTGGACTTGAGTAATTGCTCGATAATTTTTGAAAATATTGGTTGTATAGCTATTGGTCTATAGTTGGTTTTATCATGTTTACCTTTAAAAATGGGGATGATTTTTGCCAGTTTCAGTCTACCTGGAAAGATTCCATAGCAGAAGCATAAATTTATTACCTCAGCAAGTTGTACGGTTATATAAAGTGCAGTGAGCTTTATAATTTTGAAATTTAGACCGTAGGCGTCTTCAGTATAGCTGTGCTTTAAGTTTTTAATAATTGAAAATACCTCAAATTCATTTGTAGGTTCTAAATAGAAAGACTGGCTCTGTGGCACCTGTATTTTATTCAAAAATACGCTATACGTCTCACTTGATGTAGGTATATTCTTAATTATTAATTCCGGAATATGTGTGAAAAATTCATTGAAATCATTAGGTGTAAACTCAACCATATCGTCCCTTGGCAATTTTAAATTTAGGTAGGTGTTAATTAAAGACCAACTAGCTTTACTTTTATTATCGGCATTTAGCAAGAAAGACGCATTGTATGACTGTTTAGCTTTTACAATCAATTGGCTATATTCCTCGCTATATTTCTGATATATGTTTTCTGATTCTAGACTTTTCGTGACGCGCTTGATTGTTTTTAATACTTTTAGAATTTCATTTTTACCTCTCAGCTCATCTGAGTACCATTTGGGCTTCATAGATTTGTTGTTCATAACTTTTCTTTTTATTGGAAAAGTAGCATCGAACTCAGCATGAAAATACTCAAAAAAGTTGCCGATGACATAAGAAGCACTCTATTATTAAATCTTCACAACAATAAAATGTTACTGTTTGAGAGCATGTGAGAAACTTTGAAAGTAGCAATTGTAGCATTTTTCCATTTGCCCCATGTCTAGTGAATACAGTAGGAATTCTGTAGCGGTACGACGAACGCAGAAGATTGTATCCTGCCTCGATGATCACAGATTGCCATAAAACAGCAATTTGTAAATGATGGAGATGACGACAGCGATACCTTTATTTGAAAATTTAAGATATAGACTGAGATATAGTATCATTTTTTACTAGAGACACATTTATTATGGTGGCTTATACAAAACCCCAATATTGTGGGAATAAAATGAAAATTAAAAAATAGTTAGGGAACGTGTAGATAATTCACAATATACATCAAAATTATGCTTGATTTAGGTGGTAATATTGGCATTTTGTCTCATGTTGGTGGTGAAACCGACAATAAGAGGCAGAAACGACAATAGGGAAAACTAGTAGACATTAATTGAAATAAATTAATTTACTTAGTAACTAGCATATAGATCTCATCGTTTTCTACACCACCTATTTCCAAGCGGCACATTTTTGGGGCGGCTGTTATTAATTTAAACTTATGTTCCATAATATAACTATTTTTCTCCGGGTCAGCATAGGCACAATGTTGGCAAGCCTAGTGTGGAAACATCGAAATCAGAAAAATTACCGTTGAAAAAAAAAATCGATGATTGAGAAATAGCATCGATGTTTTAGAAACATCAATGCATCGATACCCGCCCATTCACTACTCTATCGAATGTGCTTTTATTAAAACTTAGCGTGCCGAACCGCGCGCGTGTTGCCGGAAGTGCTTAGCTTTCCGCTTTGAATACCTTACTTCTTGGAGACACGTTCTGTAGATAGGGTTAGGCACAAGTTATTAGGAAAGCATACATTTGATTCTATAATTGAGAGAAAACATAATCCGGATGTGTTGCGAGGGTGCTGATTTACGCAATTTCTGTCATTATCTGTCAGATTTATTGTCCAACGAGTACGTGACGCGTTCTAGGCACCGAAGCCGATAATTGTTCTCATTTAACGGGTTAAAATTGGACAACCGATAGCACATATATAATCATATAAAATTATATGTATCTACAATTAATTGTAAATTAAATGTATAATTATACATATATTACTGTAGGTACTTCTTACGCACAATTAAATGCAATGTTGTTGTCCGGCTACAAAATGCATAATAAGGTTAATTGTAGGTTAGGGTACGGAAGTATTTCATAGATAGAACAATTCGTGCACTTATAAAGACAAAAGCCAAAGAAAATTTATACACAAATTGCCGATATTTAGATGCTGAGATTTTAGTTTTTGGATTCAAGCTCAAACAGACAAGCAGATCAATCATTCGTTAAGCATGTGCTTTAGAAATCTACATTTACGTCAAAGGGAATTATTAGTTCTCAAAATTGTCGGTTCTGGGCTGACAAAGCCTCTAGTTTTGGTATGAGAGCACGTGACCAATACTCATTTAAAACAATGACTGGTGTGGAATCCTTAATAATGAAATTACTTGATGATCATGTTTATCGAGAAAACCTTAATTCTGCGACGTACCTGCATTTTGTCCAACATGACTTTTTACTTTATCATATGCAGTATGTAAAGTATTGTAATCGTGCCGAAAAAAAAATTGAGATTTTAGCGGAAATAGGTCTTTTTGGGTCCCCTGAACATTTTTGACCAAGGTACAAAAAAATGTCTGTGTGTGTGTGTGTGTGTGTGTGTGTATGTGTGTGTGTGTGTGTGTGCGTATGTGTGTACTCGATTTTTGTGGAGACGATTCCGGAGATACTACTGAAGGTATCGGAACGAAAGTTCATATTTAGAAATTTTATGACCTAACTTAGAGCTGAAAAGCTTTTGGTTCACAAGGGTCCAAAGGAACTGGTAATTTATTCTAAGCATTTTTCAAGGATTTTGCAAATGAGCCGCCATTTCTGTAATTTCGTCAAAATAGTTAAATAATAAATTAAAGCAGAGGAAATTTTGAATAATTTATGTTTATGAAATTTTTTGGTAAAATTAATAGTTTAGCGTCAAGAGCAAATTCTATTTGATCGAGATCGGTCGCATCTGCATTGATATGAAAGTACATAGTAGCCTGGATTTGACAAATATTTTTTCGTGATGTCACCACAGAAATGTCTATGGCTGTCACACTCGGCAACCGCTGATCTCATCAGAGGTTGGAGAACCGCTATGGAACGTTGCCGCTCTAGTGCGGCAAAGTACAAAATTCAAATAAAATAAGATCACCAATTTTATTGTTCGTTGATAAGAAATATCAACCCGTTGTTTCATCTAATTGTAAAAACGATAAATTGAGAAAATTGTAAATAAAGTATAGCGATGAGTGTAGTTATATTATAGTATGTTGGTACGGATGTGACATCTACAGTGTCATGAACGAATATAAATCTGTCAGAATTTGAAATAGCTTTTTAAACTTGACGTTTCGTAGAAGTGGTATCAAACTAACATTTCCTGTACAGAAATATAACCATTTTTGATTTTTTTTAAATGCGTATTTCTCAAAAACCAACACAAAAAACGTTGATGTCACTCCTGCCAAAAACAACATAGCGCGACGCGCTCACATGCGACGGCGACGCTCCGCCATCCGTGACGCGCCGCATCACCGCTCGTCGCGCTATTACGTACTTTCGGCACCTGTGAGATAAATAACTATTATTCTGACAGTAGGTAGTGTCAAATGCTGATGCTTTGACAATACCTACTATTGATACTATTGACTATCAAAATATCTAGTTTAATTTTAATGCAGACGCCATTTATCTCAATCAAATAGATTCTCATGCAGCTAAACTATTAATATTATATTTTGTATGATAAAGTCATGTGCCTGGCCACATCAGATTTTTTAATGCACTAGAAGGTATTCCATTAGATCTGCACAGAAAAATTAATTTTCGGTACGTCAGCGTATGGTACAGTAGATGTTGGAAAATTTCTTTACCATCTCTTTCTCTATAGAAGCATCTAAAGATCCCTGGCCAGCTCGATCTCCAGATATAACGTCTTGGCGACCTCTTCCTTCGGGATACCTCAAAAAATTATTTCTACTTGTACAAACCCTTCAGGGACATTGACAATCTTGAAAACACTTAAGACAATTTGCTGCTCAAGTGTCGCCTACCATGTTAAGACACATATATAAAAAAATATGTGTGAACGAAAAATACTGCGTATTTAAAGTAAACTCGTTGAAAATAATTTTTGTTAGTTTTGTTATTATGTTATGTTATTATATTACCAATATTTAACATATTTAAAATGTATTTTAGGACAATACTGTGCAGTGGAAGGATAGCAGCCGAGTTAATTTAATTTCGGTGTTTTTTGCTATTCGCTAAAACGAACGAAAGAGTCGCCCCCTGGTGGTAAAAGAGTGAGTTACTCTGAACGGGATATGTTAGGATACGTATTGAACGAAAACATGGAAAGCGCAATGAAAATAAGCAATAAGAGCAACAATTATTGTTGTGTTCCTCAATGTAGTTCATTTTATAGTGAGGCATTGTCATTCCACAAATTTCTCCAGATAAACCGTTACAAAACGAGTGGCGCCGTGTACTAAAAATTGTAAAATCGATATCAAGCCACATGTTGTGCGCAAAACATTTTAAAAACGAGGACTATGTTTCAATCGAGGTGAGTACTTGCCATCACTTTAGTTCTGCATAGGTATTACTTATTCAAATTCAGTATTATTTTAATATTGCAGTCCTAACCTAACAAAATCGGAAGCTGAAGAGAAGAACAATCCATTCTTGTACCTTCCAAAAACGTCGTTTGGAATAAAGCGTAATGCTATTCGGTAGAAAGTAGAGAGAGAGAACAACTAAAAAATCGTTGAGGTAGATAAGTAACTATATTTTGTGAAGTCAAATTAAATCATTAATGTTGTTGTAGTGATCGTAATAGACAAATAGAAGAAACAACCAAGGAAAATATTATGTCAACATTATAGGTTAATAATATGGTGATATACAGGAGGGATGTAAATTTTTTTTCTTTATTTTTTTACTTTATCATACGCAGTATGCTAAAGTATTGTAATCATGCCGAAAAAAAAAATTGAGATTTTAGCGGAAATAGGTCTTTTTGGGTCCCCTGAACATTTTTGACCAAGGACCAAAAAAATGTCTGTGTGTGTGTGTGTGTGTGTGTGTGTATGTATGTCTGTGTGTGTGTAAACGATTTTTGTGGCGACGATTCCGGAGAAACTACTAAAGGTATCGCGACGAAAGTTCATATTTAGAATTTTTATGACCAAACTTAGAGCTGAAAAGCTTTTGGTTCAAAAGGGTCCAAAGGAACCGGCTATTTACTCTTAGCATTTTTCAACGATTTTGCAAATGAGCCGTCATTTCTGTAATTTCATCAAAATAGATAAATAATAAATTAAAGTAGAGGAAATTTTGTATAATTTATGTCTATAACATTTAATGGTAAAATTAATAGTTTAGCTGCAGGAGCAAATTCTATCTGATCGAAATCGTGTCTACATTAATACTAGGTGCCCAAGATATTTTGAAGTTTTTGACAGTATTTGGAACGTCAGCGTTTGCGAAACGTCAATTCAACACGCAAATGCATGGAGAATTGCCATGAGGAGCTAGGTGAAACAATATTGAAACAATATTGAAAAACAATATTTCGAGTGCGGATAGAAATGTTATGTTTTCGCGAATAAATATACAAGAAAGATTGTAAGACGGTATGTTAACCTTAAAACTTATTTGGAATATTGAGCATAATTCTTTATGAACTTTTGTAGTTAGCACTGAAGACGGCGTAAAACTCGAAAATATAGTCTGCTAGAAGCCAATATAATATATTAATCATCAGAACCAGAACCTTTTTACTTTATCATCCGTAGTATGACAACACTCCATATTTAGAAGCTTTCTGTTGAACCAAGGGTCCAAAGGAACTGGCGTTTTAGTCTTAGCATTTTTGAAAGATATTGCAAATAAGCCGCTATATCTGGAATTTCGTCGAAATAGTTAAATAATAAATTAAAGTAGAGGAAATCTGAATAATTTATGACTATGACATTTTTTAGTAAAATTAATAGTTTAGCTACATGAGCAAATTCTATTTCATCGAGATCGCTCGTACTGCATATAAACTAGTTAGCCAGGATTTGTCAGATATTGTGATTCTAATGACAGTAGGTAGTGTCAAATGCTGATGTTTTCACATTACCTACTGTAAATATAATCAAAATGTCTCTAGTCTAGTACTAGTAGTTTTATTTTAATGCAGACATGGCCGATCTCGATCAAATAGAATCTCATGCAGCTACACTATTAATTTTATATATGGTATGATAAAGTCATGTGCCTGGCCACATCAGATTTTTTTTTTTGATTTGACTAAAATACGTCGTTAAACATTTTCATTATGTCAACAGTTGTAATAAAGATAACAGTTCTCGATTATCCGAGTTAATCGGGGCAGGTGCTGGCTTTACATAAACAAAATCTTGGCTATCTATATATGGACGATGGAAGCCCTCTAGCATTACCAATTTGTCCAATTTTACAATCACAATTTGATTGATTCTCCAACCATTTTCTTTAACAAAATATTACGTTTTATGTAATAATATTCATGTGTTCTCTTTTTCTGAATTAATAAAATAAAAACAAACTTAATAGAGCTTTTATTTAAACTGTATGAAGTTTACATTACTACTACACATATGTACACTACGAACATTTTTCAGTGGACGGACCACGCTTAAATACATTTTTTACATTTGACGTTACGTTTCAATCGAAAAAGTATAATTCTTTGAATGACTCAATCGACATGCACTTTTGCTCTAGCAATTTCAGATTCATTTAATTGGTTTCCCTTCTTAGAAAAAGGGATCAAATTACAAACGTTTCCTTTTTTCCCCAAACTTGTTTGACGTCTGTATAACGTAACATATCAGGTTATCGAAGCTGTAAACAATTTTATGAATAATAATAGTTGCTTTACTCTACAATGTTTAAATACTTGTAAATAATGAAGGTATCCCCATTATGCCTTGCATTTATGGTTTGCACCCGATTTGCAGGAGCATCTGCATTTCCACTGCTTGTGATCTAAAACCCAGTAACTTGTATTTAAAAATTATTACGAAGATTATTATCATTACATACCATTAGCATTTTAAAATAGAATTTCGACAATATGCCGCTCAACTGCTAACTTTGAGGTTAGACACTTCGCGATTTTCGCCAATATAACCGCAACCAATAGTATGTCCAGCCGCAAACAGTTTTAGCCTTCTTCAAAGTACTTTTTTTGAGTTTTTCTTGTTCTGTATATAACTAAAAATGCTGCTAAGACTGATTGAAGTTATATCGACTATTGTATGTTGTATGTTGTTGTATGACGATCCCGTCTGGAGCGGCCATAACTATTTTTTGCAGCGCCCTCTACATTTGGTCGTTCAGGCGAATTGTTTATGTTATTAAGTATGTTATGTTCTATCTAAACAGTATAGAAAAAATAACATTAGAAATTAGTGTTGTTTGTTTTATTTCGTTGAAATAGTTTCATTATTATTATTGACAGTTAAATTAAGATTTTAGAATTAAAAATCAACTAAAATTGATAATATCGAGCATGCGACAATAATAAATATTGTTTTACTCCCCTTTTTCTGTGATTTGTGAGTTTAATAGGATTTTAGCCTGTAGATTATTATTAATATCACGGATTACCTAGGTTACCATTTATTCATTTACTAATGGTAATGACGATTTATACCCAAATCTGAATATGAGGGTAAAATACCAACATTGAATCAAGGAAATCAATTATGTTGTGTTAATTCTCAAAAAAACGTTAGGGATCATATAAAATCACATATCATAGAGAAAATCTAACAAAATTTAAAAAGAAAATAGATCAAAATGGGTCCTAAGTATCAATGGTACCTACTAATATTTATTATAAGAGTGAGACTTAAAAACACAAAAGTTTTTTAAATGAGATTTAAAATTCGAATATAATATTATTAATTCTAAATAATATTTCAAAATATCACTTTTCGATAATAGTGAAATCAAAGGTACTTTATTTTTATGTCAAATTCAAATTTTATGAACGGGTGGGTCATTTTATTTTTTTTTTACTTTTGCAAGGGGCCTAGCGATAAAATGGTGCTAAATGGCGCTGAAATAACATGTGTGAAATATTATTACATTCTAATAAGTCTAACTGCCTCCGGATTGTCAATAAAAGCTAGAAAATTTTCGGTTTTGATATATGTTTCAGATTGAAAATATAGTACACAGTATCAACTTGTTATTATGCTTTTGATTAAATTTTAATCAAAACGTTGTCTATTTACGACACCCAACCGATAAAAGTTTTCCCTATGTATGGTGTGACACTGAGGCGTTAATAGCGCGTCGAGACACGTCTCGCATCGTGAGGCTGCTATATCGTTTTATATAGTGGTTAACAGCGCGTTTTGACTTCTGGACATGGATCCTACTCGTTCCAAGTGGAAATGTCCATTGTTTGGTGATTCAAGTGATATAAATAACAACATGTTGCCAAACTACGAAGATGTAATGAAGTTCTATGAATGGATCCGCCACAAAATCAAACGTGATAAAGAAACTAAGAAAGAACCCACCTATAAGGAAATAGAAGATATTGTGGTGCCAAGAATAGAAGAAATATGGACAAAAACATCAATTCCTACTGTGGAACATAAACGAGTGAAAGCAATGTTGAAGGCATATCATCTAAAAAACAAAAAACTTCTAAAATCTCACCCAAAAATACCGGAGAAAAAATTAGAGCAATTCCGACGCACCAGTAAAGTTTTATTTGACATTTCTTCCTGCAAGTGTAAGAAAATCAATGAGTGTACTTGTCCTAGGCACAAAAAAGTACCTGTCAAAGAGTAAAGCTTCTTAATCGACCAACGTACCGCTAGAAGAATGGCGATAGGAGGCGTAGATATTGTTACAACGAAGCAAATACGAAACACTTTGAAAAGGAAAATGCTGAGAATAAAATCTTCTCAGCCTCAGAAAGTAAGTACCTCGAAGCTTACTGTATCGATTTCATCCGAATCTAGTAGTAAATCGGATAGTGAAGATAATGTATTCCAGCTACATTCAGAAGCTCCAGTCGCAGCTCATGTCGATAAGCCAACTCTAACGAATACAGTAGATTTTTCTTTGTTAGCAAGAACATGCGATAGATACGGAGTATTAGACAGGGCTGGGGCAGCCATTGCGTCAGCAGTGCTTCACACTACCACTTCTGAAGTTATTGATAAGAATAGGCTTCGCCGGGAACGTAAGAAGACAAGAAAGTGTACAGTGGAAAACTACAAAGTTATGCAAATACCTGCTTTGTACTTCGACGGACGGAAAGACAAAACTTTAACTATATCAGAAAAGGACGGGAAAAAGTACAAACAGAACACACTTGAAGAACATATTTCATTAATAAAGGAACCCGATTCAATGTTTTTGGGATATATTTTACCAGCTGTTGGCACTTCAAAATGCATAGAACAAGCAATAACCGATTTCTTCTTGGAAGCAGAAATTTCTATGGAAACTTTGGTGGCAGTTGGGTGTGATGGAACAAACGTCAACGTTGGTAAATATGGGGGTATCATACGTCTGCTCGAGAAAAGATTAGATAAACCGTTACAGTGCCTCCTGCTGCCTACTGCATATGAACGAATTACCTTTCCGACACTTGTTCCTCTATATTGATGGCCGCACATCAGGTCCCCAGACATTTTCAGGGACAATTGGTAAAGAACTGGAAAACTGTGAAAATAGGCCTATTGTTCAGTTTCAACCAATTTTCGCAGAGTTGCCCGAGTTATCTGCAGAAGATATTAGCACAGACCAAAAATATTTATACAGAATTGTCACAGCCATTACAACAGGCTCATTTCCTAACGATTTAGGATGGCCCGATGGTTAACTCGTGCTAACAGAATTCTACGTCTGTATGTTTCGATGGAAGCTCCTTCTGAAAACTTAATTATTCTTGTAACGTATGTCGTCAAGGTTTACGCTCCAATTTGGTTTGCTATCAAAATTCACCCCCCCTGTAAAGATGGACCACGGCACCTATTTCAACTGATTGCTGCAACTAGATATTTATCCACAGAAGTTAAAGCCATAATTGATCCGGTAATTCAAAGAAATAGTTACTTTGCACACCCGGAAAATTTATTGCTCGCAATGCTAACTCTGAACCCCACATCCGTGAACTGGCAGCCCGTCGCATTCTGATGGCGCGGAGCATCAAAGAACATAATCTCCGACTGTCCCAACTTCCTACTGTAAACTTCAATGCATCATCTTACATCGATCTTATTGACTGGCAGCAGGAGAATATCACTGAACCACCAATATTGAAATCCATACCTGACGAAGACATTCAAGTATTTGTAGCGCAAAAAGGAGAAGAAGAACTGCCTTTACTACGCCTGCCGTGTCACACACAAGCAGTTGAAAGGGCAGTTAAGACTGTAACGGAAGCTTCTGCAAAACTGTGCAAAAAATCAGAGAGAGAAGGCTTCATTAAAGTCCAGATCCAGTCTAGAAGAGCCATGCCGAAATTCGATAGTAAAAAGGATTTTTGCGGTAGATAAATCTATTATTATACAGGATTTTAATGTTCTTTTGTATGTTTTTTTTTGTAATAAACATATAATACTCCACATATCGTTTTGTGTTATACACACATTTTTTAAAACTTTTTCACCGTGCTGTAACGGCCTATCTAAAATACGTTTTTTTCGCAAATTTTACTATTTTCAAAGTCAATCCGGAGGCAGAAGATAGAATCCAAATATAATCAAATTCAATATACTATCTAATGGCACCATTCGGCACCCTTTTTTTCCTGTACCCGCTATAAATTAGATAGTTTTCTTTTTTTCCATACAATCGTGGCCCACCCTTAAAGTATATCATATACGTATTACTGTATATCATATACACAATATTTAAAATTTGGTAATTGCATGAACGAAGCTAGAACTTTTAGCAAGAATAATATTTTCAGATAAATCGATAATAAAAAATCTGATGTGCCCAAGCACATGACTTTATCATAATATTTATAAAATTGATAGTAAATGAGATTCTATTTGATCGAGATCAGTCGTATCTGCATTAAAATAAAGCCAGGATTTGTCAGATATATTAATGCAATAAAAAGTGGTCGGATTCCTTATTTTTGTTTTATTTTAGCAATCGCTACATGCTTTGTGTCCTACTGGGCACTTATTCAAGCGCTATAGGAAACAAGAAATAAATTACACAATTGACAATCAAATCAGACTCCAAAAACCTCAATTGTAAAAACTTACGTTTTGTCAGGTGCGGCCCGTGGAGAACATAAAACAACATACAAAGGTCAAACCTGCAGAACAGATTTTTTTGAAAGATATTTTTACTATTGACAGTAGGGATTGTCAACACTTCAGCATTTGCCACTACCTACTGACATTAGAATGAAACTGCTTGTCAAATCTTGGCTAACTAAGATGCAGACACGATCAAATACAACTTGTTCATGCAGCTAAACTATTAACTTTACCAAAAAATGTCGTAGACATAAATTATTGAAAATTTCCTCTACTTTAATTTATTATTTAACTATTTTGACGAAATTACGAAATGGCAGCTCATTTGCAAAATTGTTAAAAAATGCATCCAGTTCCTTCGGACCATTTTGAACCAAAAGCTTTTCAGCTCTAAGTTTGGTCATGACACTTCTAAATATGATTTTTCGTCCCGATACCTTTAGTAGTTTCTCCGGAATCGTCGCGACAAAAATCAGGTACACACATACACAGAGACACACATACATACACACACACAGATATTTTTCTGTACCTTGACCCAAAAAGACTTATTTCCGCTAAAATTTCATTTTTTTTTTCGGCACGATTACAATACTATACCATTATACCATATACTATTACAATACTATACGATACTATATATCTATTGGGACATCCCGTATCTTATAAATTATCAGCGTGACAAATGTTTTATTGAATATGAATATACTTAAAAAGACAATTGTCCATTAGCAGTGAAATTCTCGACCATCGCATCGTAGCAACAACATCGTAGCTGAAACTAAATAATACCCATAGAAAGTCATCGAAAGTTATGTTCCTATGTCGCACCCACTTCTAATACCAATACCATAAAAGCAACTAAAACAGGAAGTGATGACTTAGACACATTCATATCTCGGTCGCTAATTCTAAGTGTATTTTAAATTTATATCTCGGTATGTCAATATTATTAGTAGGTTTCTTGCGAAAGTCATTTGGCTATACGTACCAAGAGTTATAAACTTATGTATGTATATATATTTGGTAAAAGATACAGCACAATTTCATACTTGCGAACGTAATTATGCAAATATTATTATACTGCGATTGTGTTTGTTATTCCTATGTGAAGAACTCTTCAAACCAAAGCTAACAAACGTTTGAGTACACTGTAGGTAACACTCAACTATAAAGGAAGTGCTGCGCTTTTATTGCCTATTTAAGCATGAGGTTACATTGAAGTAATACTTGAGTGTATGTAGGATAATTCATTATTGTAGTTATTTATTGAATCAGCTATTTCAGAAACGACACTTACAACCCTAATTTGCATTGATGAGTCCTTTCTGTGCAATCGTAATCTTTCCACGGGCTAGAAGAAATAAGGATCTCAGATAAACAACGGTAAACAGTACTTAGGAAGATCAGGCTGTTCAAGAACATGCATTACCGAACCCCAGTGTGTGTTTGTTATAATCGAAGATAGAAAGTCGGTGAAATAGACAAAGTAGAGCAGATTTCTGCGTTCGCTAATGACCCGTTTAGAAAACAGTTTAATTCCAAATTGTTTCAGAGATATTGAATTAAACTGAATAAGAAATTTTTGTAATATGGTAATAGTTCGCACTAGGGCCGCCGAGAGGGGCTGATACATGTGACTGTTGTCACGGGCCCGGCGTTGAAAAGGGCCCGGCAGCAAAAATATGGCCCGACCATCATTTCACACACCACCAGCGTCAAGAAAACAAGTGTCAATGTCGTCCCTCTTTCCCTTTTTCCCTCTTTCCCTCTTTCTCTCTTTCCCTTTCCCGCTTTCCCTCTTTCCCTCTTTCCTTCTTTCCTTCTTTCCTTCTTTCCTTCTTTCCTTCTTTCCTTCTTTCCTTCTTTCCTTCTTTCCTTCTTTCCTTCTTTCCTTCTTTCCTTCTTTCCTTCTTTCCTTCTTTCCTTCTTTCCTTCTTTCCTTCTTTCCTTCTTCCCTTCTTTCCTTCTTTCCTTCTTTCCTTCTTTCCTTCTTCCCTTCTTTATTTCTATCCTTCTTTCCTTCTTACCTTCTTTCCTTCTTTCCTTCTTTCCTTCTTTCCTTCTTTCCTTCTTTCCTTCTTTCCTTCTTTCCTTCTTTCCTTCTTTCCTTCTTTCCTTCTTTCCTTCTTTCCTTCTTTCCTTCTTTCCTTCTTTCCTTCTTTCCTTCTTTCCTTCTTTCCTTCTTTCCTTCTTTCCTTCTTTCCTTCTTTCCTTCTTTCCTTCTTTCCTTCTTTCCTTCTTTCCTTCTTTCCTTCTTTCCTTCATTCCTTCTTTCCTTCTTTCCTTCTTTCCTTCTTTCCTTCTTTCCTTCTTTCCTTCTTTCCTTCCTTCCTTCCTTCCTTCCTTCTTTCCTTCTTTCCTTATTTCTAGTCAATGCAGACTTGCACACAAAATAATGATAAATATTTTAAATGTTATTGAAATGTTGATTAAGTTTTTAATTTAACCAAATTATTTACTTTGAATTTTCGAAAACAGTCGACCTACCCCACACAAAACAAAACAGTAAACTTCTGTATCACTTCTTTGTGCTATTTCTATTTGTGCTATATATTTTAATATCAACGCTTCGATTATTAATTCTCAGTAATCCTCGTGAAATTTGAAAAACACTAATGTCATAATTACCACTAATGTAAAATAAAATTAGGACAATCACAATATTGTGATTTCTGATCTCTGATTTCGAGTTTATTGGTATTAAAATAAAAACAATCTTTTATTATATTGTATCTGAAAACTCTCCTTTAACATTATACATAATTATTATTAAAAATTAGATATAGACAAACAGTAATAAAACAAAATGTGATATTTTATTTTTGGTCACTCCGCAAAATTACAAAAGATTAAAATTAATATTTAATTAATATATAAAAGGCACACACAAAACCTCGTCACTGCAAGTTCTTGGAAACTAATAATAACATTGTTTATTATTGAAACGATTTGACGACAGGAAATCATTTTATAGTCGAGAGGGTTAATTTCCGTATTATTGTATGTAACAGAATTATAATATTAGATTAATGGAGTCCCCGTCAAACTATTAAAATATGTTAAAACATTTTTTAAAATAAGTTAATAGGTGTGTTCAATTTGTAAATATTGAAAATATTTATTTGTGTAAATCTGTAATATTATGGATGGTGCAAATTTATTCTAAGTTTTAGACATAAATGTTTAATGTTTTATACTCGTTTTTTTTTAGTGGGGAGGGGCCACTGTCATGTCACGGGCCCGACCATTTCTCTCGGCGGCCCTGGTTTGCACAATAGCGCCATCTAAAAAATTTTTTTTTGGTAAAATGGGTCGGCGTTGCAGCGGTCGTTTCTGCTCTTCTAGCTTCTCTAGCACGTAAACGTAAGAACGTGTTTATGTGCTCGGTGGTCCATTCCGCGCCCCAAGTATTTGAAAAAATTATTAAGCATCATATTTTATAAGAAAAACAATAGCATATAGTTAAAACTTGACCATTTCCGAGACATGTACCTACAGTAGTTTAAGAAGTGTCTTATACTCACCTTGTCTTCTAGCCGAATTGTAACAAAACTTTAGTGCTCAAATGTTTGCTAATAACGGTTTTGTAAAAATTTCCTAAAAACAAGGAAGGTATTTATGTATATGTCGTAGGTAAATGGTTATTTTTGACAAAAGGCTATGTAAAAGCTATTTGCCTGGGTAAATAGATATTTAACCTTTATTTATATTTTTAAAGCTATTTGTCCGCAGGCAAATGGATTTGCCAAGACCGTTGTCAGGCAAATAGCATTTAGTTTTCAATCGCTTTTGTTTTAAAATAGTGTAAGGTTATGTGCAATCCGTGCATGTTATTTCTCAAATACGTCATAATTATTATTTAGTCGTTGATTACTTTTGCGTAATATCGTATTCATAATAATTAATATCGTAATTCGTATTCATAATATCGTTGCCATCATCAAGACTCTAATGAGGTTACGCCTGATTTGTGACAAGCGTCAATACTCATGAGTGCGGTGATACTAAAACAGGACTTTTAGGTTAGGAATGTTTAGTTTTCCTTTTACCAGGAAAAAGTTATACTAGACTGGAAAACAATAAATTTCTGAATTCTTGTCGACTGGACAATTTTACGCATCAATGCAGATGATGATATCACCTAACTCCTATTTTCCATACGGAAATCATGCGAAACAAATGTACAACTCAGTGAACATATGGCGTGCTAAAAAGTTTGCATGTCATCATAATGGTTCACCGATATGCTGTGATGTTCCAAACACAGTAGCTGTGCCTAATGTTCTGATAAAAAAACGGAGATGAACTTAATAACGCTGTCAACAATCACATAACCTCACATCATTTGAAAATCACTTTTATCTTCTGATGAACATATCTCAGTTATTTTTTTAATCATAGATTATAATGCCACTTAAAAGGACTTTGTAGAGATGCAGATTGTGATTCCCTGTATAATATGAATAATGTGTTCGTTAAACAAAAACTTTTATTGTAGAAAACTAAAATAAGTCTCAATCTCAATCTAACCATCATTGTCTTCAGACCAATGGGAAGCAAGATAATATATCACATACGCGATTTTGTCGATCTTTTTAAATCGTTTTTTGTCAATATTTTTATTCGTGCAGTTACTTATCGAATCCTGCTGAAATGCATCACCGACCGGTAAGAGAAACACGGCGCACTTTGTTTACAGGTGTCACCTTTCGAGTCCGGAAAATTTACAGAGGAATAAAGGAGCATCATATTTTATGATAAAAACTCCACTAGTAAATATGTAGTTAAAAGTTCTATTTTCGAATATCTTCTTTCGAAGAAAAAGTATTTTAGATGAATACCTCCCTTGCTTTTTATGGAACTTTTCCAAACCTAGTATCCTAGTGGAAAGTTTTACCCAGCACAAACACAACATACGTTGTTTCCCTTAAGTGCTTTCACGATTTTTCTAGAACTCTAACTTGAAAATGGAACAGTATTGTTCTGTATATACAGAATTTTTTTGTGGGAAATTAAAAGGTTTATAATTTCGTAATACCGTTCATTGTCGTCTGATCAATAGAAACCAAGATATTGTTAAAAAATTCAATTATGTCATCTTTGACCGTGCACCGCCGATACGATATCGATGGCGACTTTTTACGCATTACTTGTAATGCCCAACCAAAAGTGTATACACGAATCCAGCTGGGTTGGAAGTTTTCCGAAGTTTGCCTTTTTTGTCTAATTTGATTTGGCTAAAGTGTTTATTATGGGCGATAAATATCGATACTTTTATATTATGTGTGCATCAATTTTATACGATGTAAGTTCAGTAGTGGTTTAAAACATCACAAGCATTTATCTGCAAGTTGAAGTAAATTTTTCATTTATTCACATTTACTTAAGCAAATTCTTTTAAAAATTAAGTGACTACTATCGTCTATAAGTGTTTACATTTTGAATACCAAGAATTACCGATTTTGTATCACTAGAAGCTAAGCAGTTACCTAAAAAACATAACAGGCCAGTATTCATTTGAATAAATCAATGGAGGAGACAATGAAGCTATTAGCGCTGCATAAAACTTTTAACCATAAGCTAAACTATTAATTTTACCCAAAAATGTCATAGATATAAATTTATACAATGTAATTGACGAAATTACAGAACTAAAAGCTCATTTGCAAAATCGTTAAAAATGCTAAGTGTAACCCTCCAGTTCCTTTGGCTCCTTTTAAACAAAATTTCTTTCAGCTCTAAGATTAGTCATAAAACTAATAAAAAGTATGTATAAAAATATGTAGTTTCGTCCCGATACCTTTAGTAGTTTCTCCGGAATCATTGCCACAAAAAACGCGTACACACATAAACACGTGTGTGTGCGTGTGTACTAAGTACTACTAGTAAAATTTAAGAACATCGAGACATTATACAAAATGTAGTGTTTATCAGAAATATGTCCCAACTAAAAAGGTTATCGCATACGTATACATATGTACATATGTATAATAGGTCAAATTCTTCCTTGGAAAATCCTCTACAAGTCCTTAATTAATCTTAAGTTTTCCCAAACCCCGAACAATTAGGTATTTGAAAAACACCAAAAAAAGTGAAAATTTCAACAACAAAATACGTGTCCACTTTTTTTTTATTTGGAAGCGGTTTGAGGGGTCGTTGCATTCTATCAACACAAAAATTTTTTCAATGCAGTTTTCCTCTACCCTCAAGGGCAAGTTAAATTTAGACAACTGCCCCCCCCCCCTTCCGACTTGAGCTGGATACGCCCATGGTGAGGTTTAATACAGTGTATGCCCTAAACAAGCACAAAACACTTCCTCACACCTGCGTTGCATGCTTTGCACTAGTCTGCGAAGAGATTCTTGGCGTATGCTTTCCCATTCCTCAATCAGGGCTTGTTTGTGTCAGTTCCTGTATGGTCAGTGGTGGATTAGGGCGCTTGCGAATACGTCGGTCAAGCTGATCCCACACGTGTTCAACAGGATTCAAGCCAGGACTTAACGCCTGCCATTGCATGACCTGTGTGTGCCTGTGTGTACGCGTGTGTGCGTGTGAATTTTTTTTCAAAAGGGACATATTTTTCTCTCCCTGTAAACATCTCCAACAAGCGCACAGTTGCAGCAAGTTTTGTGGAACCGAATTCAACCGTATCGTTGTATTGTCGTAGGCGTAGGTGTTGTCGTAGGTGATTATATTTTAGGTAAAAGGCTTTTACCTAGGCAAAAGCTATTTGCCTGTTCAAATAGTAATTAAAGCCTGCCAAAATCATTTTTAGGCAAAGAACGTTTTGTTTTCAATCGCGATTGTATAAAATTATGCGAGGTTATATGCAATTCGTGAATGTTTCATTTTCAAACACGTCTTAATGAAAACTTAGTCGTTGAACACTTCTGGGTAATATTGTAATCTAATCATCGTAGTTCTAATGAGACTACGAGTAATTTTATGTGACAAACGTCAATACTCATGAGTGCACAGATACCATTAACCTAAAATAGGGTTACAAGAAAACAAAGTCAGAAAACAGTAAATTTTTTAATTCTCCCCGACAGCGATTTGACGATTTGGTTACACCTATTTTTAAAACGGAAAACCACGCATAACCAATGTATTTATATATAAATATATAAATAAATAAATATGTCGTTCCTGAACCAACAGCCATCAGATACAATTAAATTAAAATAAAACAAAACAACTAAAAAGTACCACTGCTGGTTACAATCAGGCGTCAGTTCGAGAATACGGTGATGTATCAACGTATCTCGGTCTTCCAGTCAAACCTGCTACATTAACCTATATAGCAAGATACCTTGCAATTACACAAAGCGTGGTCAAGACATGGAAAAAGAAAAGAAACACACACAAGTTAAACTTAGATATATACATGGAACCAAAAACTTAAGTCTAAGCACATTGTACGAAACTAATCATCGGGCTGGGTTTGCAGCTGAAGCAAGCGAGACCTGAGGGTTCTCCCAAATCGACGCAGTGAAGAGAGGGATGTAAAACCTACGGTTATTGTATTAAACACAGTCGCCGCGTAATAAGTATAGGACGATTTGAACATTGATGTTCTATGTCTCGGGATATTGAGAATATCTTTGCGGCGAATGTTTACGTTGTGCACATCGGTTCGAAAAGTTATCTTATTATAGAGATAAGGTGGGGAACCACTGGACATCACCCTCAATAGAAAGCAACCAAAGTGGAAAACACCTCTGTTGTACTTATTTAGCCCACCCGCCCATGACAAAGTGTGACTGACATGGTCAAACCTACGCAATCGAAAGATAAAACTTCGACAAAAGTTCTGCACTCTCTGTATACGAGAACGACCATAAGCGTTAATACATGGACGGTACACAATGTCACAATAATCAAAACAGGACAGAACAAGACTGGTGCACAATTAAGATTTTAGCTTTTGATTCAGAAAACTTCGCCCAGCGTACAGTTGTTTTAAACGCAAGTAGGCGACCTGGACCTTAGCCGAAACGTGACCTCGGAACCTCAACTGACTGCCCACCAGAACACCCAAACATTTCACCTCCGGTTTAATAGGCAACACCTGATCGCGTACGACAATATTAAAATCTTCTGGTAGGTCCAAACCCCGACGAACAAAGACAACCGCGGCCGATTTATTCCCATTCACAACCAGAGACATCTCTTCAGCCCGCCTCACCATGACCTCCACATCCGCATTCACCAGTAACCTAGCATCCTCAAAGTCGCACCTCCCGAACTGATAATATAGATATGTATCATTAGCATACTGATGATACTTACACGCCTGAAGAACATCAGCTAACAGCGAAGCGTAAACATTGAAAAGTACAGGTCCGAAAATTGAGCCCTGTGGCACTCCGCGCTCAACCCCCAACAAGCCCGATCGGCGCGTCCCAACGACCACCCGCTGACGTCTATGCGCTAGGTAAGAGCGAAAAAACCAACGGCCGACTCGGACAAACCACTATGAAATAATATGCTAAAAAGTGACTCATGGTCCAGCGTGCCGAACGCCCTCAAAAAGTCGAGGGAAACCAACACCGCAAGATCTCCATTGTAAAGACTCGCAGAAAATCGTCCGTCATGTTAAGTAACGCAGTAGCACATGAAAAACCCGACCGAAAGTCCGACTGAAAGCCGCGGTGCAGCCCATGCTCATCCAGATGCTGGATAAACTGCAAAGCAATTGCCCTCTCCAGAAGTTTTGAAAGAACCGTCAAAATGCTTATGGGGCGCAGATCCCCGAGACGATGCGGCCTCCGCACCTTCGGTACGGGCACAACTCTTGCGGACTTCCACATATCGGGGCACACACCATGCACTATACATGCATTCACAATATGGGCAATAAAGGGAATAATGACAGGACAACAAAGCCTCACCATCTGGATCGTAATACCATCCTCCTCTACTGCCCCGGTCCGAATACCCCCCAATATTCTCTCAACAGTCTCCTAAGATATGGCAGTAAATTGAAGCAGACTAGGGAAATACTTCCTTCTGTTTGCATAAAGGAAGCGCAGAAGATCAGGTCCATCCGCGGTAACGTTCTCACATATTTCGGGAACAGAGTCAATTAAAAAATGATTGATTTCCTCGGGACTTCCCAAACTCTCGGGAACACCGACACTTTCCTCCCTACATACACCAAACGCACGCAAACCACTCCATAACTCTGTATTATTACCACCCGCATCCAAATGATTCAAATATGCCCTCTTTTTGTGCATTATTGCAGAAGCAGTATAATTTCAGAGACCGTTATAATATTCCCAGTCAGCAGTTAACCTAGTAGCTTTCGCCCTTTTATATGCCGTATTTCGAATAGACATCTAGATTGTAGACTTCCGCGGTCTGAGTCAATGATATATTGTCGACAGTTCGACGTTCCGCGCTCAGTTGCAAGAGGCATCTTCAGGACTAAGTTATCAAACCAAGCGCTAAGAAGATACTGTCGTCTGTTGGTGCGAGTCTTTATATATGAGTGGAGTGGCGTCACCAGATATCATCATAGACATCATCAGCCTAATAGTGTCCGTTATGTAGGGACTATGGAGGTCACTGAGCACCAAGGTTTGTAGAGCCGTATTTTACAGAGGTTGCGCTGATGCCTATATTGCCCATGTATCCTAGCGACCCCCGCAGATGCCTACAAGCTCACGAAAAAGTGACGTCAGTGGTGTCAGAACGGATGAAACATATAGTACGCTAGCAGTTTTGCGTTTTACGAGATAGCAGTTTGGGACGTCACTGGTGGACCTCGTCCCCGCCCCGCAAATGGCTGTCGGCATAACATGACTGACCAACCTTGACTGAGCACGCCATTGAACCAACTGAATCGGCGCATGCACGTCAAAGAGTGCTGTCATAGTATGACTGAACAACGCCACTTTATCATCCACCGCTTCCATATCAAACACAAAATGCCAGGGAGTGTTTATAAGGTCACTATGAAGAAGATAGTAATCAAAAACTCTATAGTTTTTACATATCGCTGTTCGCACAGCCGCTCCTGTTTTGGAGCAAACCCCAAGCAAACCCCCCCAAGAGGTGGCCGTAGTTCTACTCGGCTGGTCCACAATTTGTACCACCGCCAAAACTAAAAAAACAAAAAAAAATATTTACAAGATTAGGTAAAATTTATTCTTAACGTACTAACAAAAAAGTCAAATATTCAATTTTTTAGATGATTTAGTAAGGCCATTACGTATGGGCTTATGCTGACATTGGAAGAAGGGAGAGAATCGCTCAAAAGAATCCTTGCTTTTCCAATTACTCAAAGCTGGTTATAAAAACTTTTCCACACCTTTGATTAAGACTTCTATAGAAATAGATTGTTATAATTTGAAAATATATATATATTTATTCAAAATTTGATAAAAAAATAAATGCAAATGAACTGATTCAAGATGTTTACATTATGGTATTACCCAGAAATATTCAACTACAAAATTTTAATTAAGTTGAATTTGAAAAGTAACGTGCACGGATTGCACGTAACCTCACATAATTTTATTACAAACGTTGTTGAAAATAAATTGCTTTTTGCGTAACAACGGCTTTGGCAAATACATTTGCCGAGGCAAATAGCTTTAAAACTAACGCCGTACATGATAGAATACATCAACGCATGCAAAATTAAAAGCATTGTAGTTTTATGTGTACTGCCAACGGTCACAGATACAGGCCTGCATCGGCCACGCCTACGAGTGACCGAGTGACGTCATGTGAGTAGCTTTCGTTACCGTGGTAGCTAACACTTGTGTTCGATAGTTCGATTACTGGCTGCTATTATATTGAATTCAGTCTGCATTAAATCTGAATCACGATGAACGGATTTAGTGCCGTCCGATTACCATTTAGACGTCCATTCAAAAGTATTCAAAGTGATTGGAATCAGTTCCCCCTTAATGCTTTGAGAACTACTCAGTTGTGTTCAGTTACATGCTCCAAATGATTCCACCAATAGGAACGGAGTATTGAAATTTAAGAAATTTGTAATGTACTACCAACTGCACTATCCACGGTGACCTTTAAACGATTATCTCCACTTTTTAGCGTTCATTGTAATTGTTGACTCACAAATCTTTTGCATTCACGTAATGAAACAAAAACGAACAAAGATCTCAACAGACAGAACCTATCTAAACTGTAAATACAGAATCACAATTTGCAGAGTCACAATTTGGACGACGAGATAGCGCCAAGTGTCAAGTGACAAGCACGATTATAGTACATTATTTATGTGAATAATGTACCTACAAGACGAGTTATTTACAATTTATTTTAGAATGGTTGTATATGTCGTATGCAAATGGTTATTTCTGGCAAACGGCTTTTGCCTAAGCAAAAGCTAATAAAGCTATCGCAAATGACAGTGAAATGTGCGCGTTTAGACGAACTGGAGACGGCAGTGCGCATAGTCAGCAAAGTGTGGGATCTTCAAATTATATGAGGTTATGTAACTGTTGACAGCGTTATGAACTTCATCTCCGTTCCGTATGTTCCATTCAGCTGTGTGTTTGGAACACCACAGTAACCTCCGCAGCATATCGGTGAACTGTTATGAAGACAAGCAAAACGTTTCAACATCTACATATTCACTTAGTTGTCCATTTGTTGCGCATGGTTTTCCGGATGCAAAATAGTTGGGTGATATCATCATCTGCATCGATGCGTCAAATCGCCCAGTCGATAAAAATTCAGAAATTTTGTGTTTTTCAGTCTAGTATAACTTTTTTTTCCTTGTAAAACGGAAACTAAAAATTCCTAACCTAAAAGTCTTGTTTTAGTGAATATAAGCCATAGAAAAACGTATCTCTGCACTCATGAGTGTTGAGGTTTGTCACAACAAATCAGCCATGATGATTGGAATAAAATATTACTCAGAAGTAATCAACGCTTAAATATTAATAATGACGTATTTGACAACAAGCGTTTGTTATACGCGAGTGTAAATAAAATGCTATTTGCCTAACAACAGTCTTGGCAAATACATTTGCCTAGGCAAATAGCTTTAAAAATATCTAATTGGCCAGGCAAATAGATTTTGCCTACGCACAAGCCTAAAATAACCATTTGCCTACGTCCTACGACATATATATCATTCGGTTTAGGAGAGCTGGGT